>VSMD01061721.1:0-127040 GCA_008750895.1 Mirza zaza | reverse complement strand
ACACTCCTACACTGCTGGTGGGACTGTAAACTAGTTCAGCCTCTGTGGAAAGCAATATGGAGATACCTTAAAGCGATACAAGTGAATCTACCATTTGACCCAGCAATCCCATTACTGGGCATCCACCCAAAAGATCCAATGACCCTCTACAAAAAAGACACCTGCACTCGAATGTTTATAGCAGCACAATTCATAATCGCAAGGCTGTGGAAACAGCCCAAGTGCCCATCAATCCAAGAATGGATTAATAAAATGGGGTATATGTATACCATGGAGTACTATTCAGCTCTAAGAAACAACGGTGATATAGCACATCTTATATTTTCCTGGTTAGAGCTGGAACCCATACTACTAAGTGAAGTATCCCAAGAATGGAAAAACAAGCACCACATATATTCACCAGCAAACTGGTATTAACTGAGCAGCACCTAAGTGGACACATAGGTACTACAGTAATAGGGTATTGGGCAGGGATGAGGGGAGCGGGTATATACATATATAATGAGTGAGATGTGCACCATCTGGGGGATGGTCATGCTGGAAACTCAGACTTGTGGGGGTAGGGGGGAAGGGCATTTATTGAAACCTTAAAATTTGTACCCCCATAATATGCTGAAATAAAAAAAAAAGACTAAAACATTTCTTATATCAAATATTGAAATAAATATCACATTTAAGAAAGATTAATAAAAACAAGTAAGATAATTATTTACCCAATTATTGCAGTTCAGGATGGGTGGTGGTGGAGCCTATCTTTGCAGCTCCAGGTGGCACAAGGCAGGAACCAACCCTTGACAGAATGCCATTCCATCACAGGCAGGGTGTACACATACACATTCTCTCTCTCTCTCTCTCTCTCTCTCTCTCTCTCTCTCTCTCTCTCTCTCTCTCTCTCTCACTCATACTGGGACAATTTAGACTCACCAATTAATGTAACGTGCACATCTTTAGGATATGGAAGAAAACTGGACTCCCAGAGAAGACCCACAAAGACAAGGGGAGAACATGCAAATTCTACATAGACAGTGGCCTCAGCTGGGTACATTATAAAATGAAATGACATTATTTGAGGACCTGTAAATGCAATATAGTTGTTATACTGTACTGTTTTTCATTTGTATTATTTTTTTATTTTGTTTTCAAATAGAGTTGACCCTTGAGCAACATGGGTTTGAACTGTGTGGGTCCACTTATATGCAGATGTTTTTCAACCAAATACGTTGAAAATATAGTATTGGCAGGTTGTGAAACTCAGATATTCAGAGGGCCAACTTTTTGTATACACAAGTTCCACAGGACCCACTACAGGACTTGAGTATTTTGGATATACTTGAGAATCCTGGAATCAATCCTCCATGAATATGGATGGATGACTGTATTTTCAATTCATGGTTGGTTGAATCTGCTGATGCAGAACCCACAGATATGGATAGACCACAGACACATGAAAGATGTTGCCATCAGGGAAATGAAAATAAAACCACAGTGAGATACCACTTCACACCCACTAGGATGGCTATAACCCAAAATATGAAGAAAAACACTTGGTGAGGATGTGGAGAAATCAGAACTTTCACTCATTTTTAGTGCAATTGTAAAACGGTTCAGCCACTTGGGAAAACAGCCTAACAGTTCCTCAAAATGTTAGTCATATGTAGAGTTACCATATGACCTAGCAATTCCTTTCCTCAGGTACATAGTAAAGAGAAATGAAAACACACAAAAACTTGTACATGAATGTTTATAGCATCATAGTTCATAACAGCCAAAAGTAGAAACAACCTCAATGTTCATTAACTGATGAACAGATAAGCAAAGTGGAGTATATCCACACAATGAAATATTTGTCAATGAAAGGGAATGGAATACTGATACATGCTACAACATGGATGAATCTTGAAAATATTATGCTAAGTCAAAGAAGATAATCACCAAAGGCAACATTGTATAACTTGGTTTATCTGAAATGTCTGGATAGGCAAATCTATAGAGACAGAAAGCAGATTAGTGGTTACTTGGTAGGGGAGGTGGCAGGAGTGACTGCTAATGAGTACAGGGTTTCTCTTTGGGGTTATGAAAATGTTCTAACATTAGATTGTATGTTGATTACTGCACAACTCTGTAACTATACTAAAAACTATTGAATTGTACACTTTAAATGGGTGAATGTTAATAGTATGTGGATTATATCTTAATAGAGTAGTTAAAAATAAAGGCAAAAACATAAGTATATCATCAGAGAAAGGAAGGAAGGAGTAGCCTGTCATAATCAGTAGGGTTTAGACTTGACGTGTGCTATTATTTTGGCAGCTCAGGACCAAGGATGAAGAAGAGAAAGCCAAGATAAAGGGACAAAGGTTGGAAAACCTGCTCACTTAACACATTCAAGAAAGCCAGGTTATGCTTGTCAACAGAAAATAATCTCAGTAGAAATTAGAGTCTCTTCTAGAATTTGCAATCACATGGCCAGATCCTAACAGTAAGGAATTCCAGATTTGGAGAGGAGAGGGGCAGTGTTAATTTAAATATAGACAGGCATGGTATTCAGCACCAGAAAATATATTTTCTACGGTATCATCACCAGTGGCCTGAAATGTTTCAGACACAAAATCAAACCCTAAGGAAGAAGGGCGGTAGCTATTATGTGGAGAATTAGAAGCTCATCTGCTGTCTCAGGTTGAAGGAGGCAGTATAGTAGTCCCCCCTTATCCATAAGAGCTAAGTTCCAAGACCCCCAGTAAATGCAGAAATTTCAGATAGTAGCAAACTCTGTATTTACTATGTTTTTCCTATACATACCTACCCATGATAAAGTTTAATTTATAAATTAGGCACAGTAAGAGATTAACAATAACTAATGATAAAACAGAATAATTATAGCAATATACTGTAATAAAAGTTATGTGAATGTGCATGCACGTACTCTCTGACTCTCTCAAAATACCTTATTGCACTGTACTCACCTGTCTTCTAATGATGTAAGTTGATACAATTCCTACATGAAGAGATGAAGTGAGGTGAATGATGTAGGCATTGTGACATAGTGTGAGGCTACTATTGACCTGTATTCCTGAATCTGTGTAATCATCCCTTACTTGCAGTAAATGGCTTTGGTGTCACTTGTTTCAAGAGATCCTTGCTGAAGTCTTTGTATAGACTCAATGATTTCTGGCACAACACATTGCCATCAATCTCAACATGTTTTCTGTTCATGTCTTCCACTCACAAATTTAATGCCTTTTCCATCTTAAATTGGTGTACTGATCATGCACTGTGGCCATAACTTTTGCAGTTTGAGGTGAGACAGCAAAACTAGCAAAAATTTCTTTTTCCTTCTTCACTTCACAGCTATAAGATTCATTCTTGCCATAGAGTTTAGCAACTTCAACATATGATTCTTTTTTCTTTTCTTATTATTAATAAGTCAAGAATTTTACCTTTTTACTCAAAGGAAGCACTTTATGGCTTCTCTTCGGCATATTCCAATTGCCAGCATCACTACTCTTGTGCTTGGGGGTCATGATTAAGTAAAATAAGGGTGACTTAAACACTACCACTGTGATCCTGCAACAATCAACCTGATAACTAAGATGGCTGCTAAGTGACTAATGAGCAGGTAGCATATATAGCATGATATGCTAGAAAAAGGTATGATTCATGTCCCAGGTAGGATGGAACAGTATGGCACCATATTTCATCATCCTACTCAGAACAATGTGCAATTTAAAATTTATGAATTATTTCTGGAATTTTCCATTTAACATTTTGGGACTGCAATTGACTATAGGTAACTGAAACCTCAGATAAGGGGAGACTATTGTATTTCTAGACCAGATAAGTAGGAAGACACAAGGAAAATGTGGAGAGAAAATAGAGCTGCAAGGGGTTAATCTATAGTTTGAAGAAGAGGATGTGAGAGGGGAGTGAGATTGACGATTAATGTACATTCTTTCACTCCCTCCAGTCTCCCTGTCTTATAATCAGGTCAAGTCTTGGGAACAGCATAAGCCTATAATGGAGGCCATCAAGGGATTTAGCTGTTGGAGGTAGTGAATACAGAGTCATAGGAGGTAACAGGCAACAACAATAGCATAGGAGATTATAGCTGGTCCTTGCAGTTTTCTGTAATGGATCAATACCAAAGGAAATCATAAATGAAAAACAAAGATGATTGATGATGATGATGATGATGATGATGATGATGATGATGATGGTGGAGGCCATGAACCATGGTGGGCAGAACAAAGCAATGTACTAAGGAAGAATCCTGGTTTTATGGGCCAACACAGGAGGGCTACAAAGTGATACAATATGAGGGCTACTCAAACATCCACAGTTTATTCCTGACTGGCCATTCAGACTCAGGATCCAGCACACCAGGAATGAACCAGACATGTAGTGAGTGTCTACTATAATACATAGATGGCATGGTTCCAGGTGCTTTCTCTTCCTTTTGTGTTTCATGCGTAAAAAGGAGGTTTCCTTATTTAAGTTGCAACAGAGTTTTTCTTTTCTTAGCAATTTATTTTCAATTATATTCTCTAAATCTTTAGAAGCTCCTCTGTTGTTTTATTCAGGATTTATCATCTTGCTACCTTTGATATGAAAAATACTGGCGGAAAAAAGGGTAAGGCGTCCAAAATCAAAGTCATAATGGATATTCCCCAAAGTGGCCCTCAAGGCTCAATTTAGTTCAAAATACACAATGATTTATAAATTAACAAGAGTCACTAACAAGTTGCAGCTAAGAAAAGCCACCTAAATAAGGAAAAGAGGAAGGAACAAGAGAGAGGGATGAATAAAAACTAACATGTACAGTGTCCACTGTATAGATGGCAGGGCTCAAGATATTTTCTATTTCCTGTGATACAGGAATCATTATCACCACTTTATAGACAATAGGAATAGAAGCACAGAAAGATTAAAATTTACCCAAGGTCATGAAACTGCCATTATAAATGGCACTGGAACCTGGGTCTTTCTGATCTAAATCTATGCTTTGAGCACAATGTAAAGCTACTTCTGTGAACATGTCTCTCAAGCTCACTTTTCTAATACAGTCATATACCGCATAATGATGTTTCGGTAAACGACGGATTACATATACAATAGTGGTCCCATGAGATTATAATAGTGTATTTTTACTGTTTAGATATGTTTAGATAAATATCAGTGTGTCACAATTGCCTGTAGAATTCAGTACAGTAACATGCAGCCTAGTAGCAATAGGCTATACCATACAGCCTAAGTATGTAGTAGGATATACCATCTAGGTTTGTATAAGTATACTCTATGATGTTCATTCATGATGAAATCACCTAATGACACATTCCTCAGAACATATCCTCATTGTTAAGTGACACGTGACCATATATCAAATGAGATGTCTAAATTTTGAAGGATTACTTTAAAATAACATAAATTTTTGTGTGTTTCTATATTACAAAACTATAATAATTTCTGAAATATATTAAAACTCCAAAATTCTCTAACTATATTTTAATTGATTAATATTCAGAAGGAAAATTAAACAGCTTAGAATCCCAAGAATACTAGTACCTGTGTTTCTTCCTCTAAAGTACATAAGCACATAGGCTAATTGGCTCTGTATATAATGATTACGGTGTCAGCAATACTATATGCCCTTTATATATATTAAATGTTTTAATCTTCCTAATAATCTTATGAACCATATTATCCCCATTTTATAGATCAAGAAACTTACATGCAAACATATTAAGTAACTGTCAAAAGTCAAAAAGCTGATAAGCAGTTGAGATGAAATTTTAACCAAAATATTCTGGCTCCAAAGCCCATGTGCTGCCCACGTTGCCTACTAGGCTGTTAGACCTTCTAATGAGAACAGAAAACCTCATACTTGAGGTTCACAATGTTTTAATTTTGTATACATTTTTTCATTTGATCCCCCTATGTTGTGCTCTTATGTAGATTAGTAATTTGAGAAAAATGGTTTATATAATGTCATATAGCTATTATTTAATGTCATATAGCATACCTTCCAGTTCTTGCAATATACCATGAGATTTTGTTCAGTGAATTCTGATCACTAAAAAACAAGCACCACTAAAGAAATGATAATTTAAATATACAGATATAGAATATATATGACATAATAGATAAATGAGATAATGAAAACAGTACCAGGAAAACTGTTATTTCTCTTCTTTGAAGTTCTCAGACACTTAAATTTTATCCTCTATCATTGAACTAGGCTAGATTACTAAGACCTTGGAAGCTTAGAGATTTAAGCCACTTATTTAAACCATTAGGAAAAACATTATTTGCCACCATCTTTCCTGTGCCCTGCTCTCTTTCTTTAATTTGGCATAAAGTAATTTTTTCTGACTGCGTTGATTGTTCATTGAACTGGTAAACCAACTCGATACCAGAAAAGCAATGCCTTGTTTTTTTGATTTTATAGCAGAATTATGCTTCATTCTGAACTGTTTATTTAATCATCTCATTGCCTTACCAAATGCCTTCTTTTAATCTGTCTTAACAAATGAAAAGCATTAGGACATTAAATTTATTTTTATTATTACATTAATAATAAATATAGACCATAAAAAACATGTTTCACCTCTCTTTTTGGAGAAAGAAATGGGACACATGAATTTTACCACTATTGGATATTTATCTGGATGAAGGATCATCAATAAGAATGACTGCTTTTTCCTAAAATCTCTTTATCCCTACGTTCAATTAAATGACATAAGATGGGAATCTCTAGCAATTTTCTTAAAGTTAATTATCTGGGAATTTAACATTGCTTTGAAAAGTCTCCAAGTGATGTTAGGCATTTAATTTATTTCCCACCAGGAAGGAGAAACAGAACACCATATAAAATATTCAATATAAGCCTTAATTAAGATCATTTAAGATCAAATAAGGGAGTTAACAGGAGAAGATAGGGAGAAAAACCACAAAAACTTCAATATTATGGACATTGAATATACCCAGTGGTACTTTTTTAGTGAAAATCAGAACAAAATCAATTTAAACATTTGAGCTAAGAGAAAGTTAAGTTAAACAAAACATAGTTAAAACTGCAAAACACAAACTCTGCTTAGTAATGTTTTTCTTTAATTTAAAAAAATATCTTTGCTATTATTTTATGCTTACATAAGCACTTGCTTATGAGTCAAATATTTCACCAGTTTCTAGATAAAACATGTTTATAATTTTAGAATTCTGATAGCAGATAATTATTTTATAACTATAAAACAATATCAAACAATAGCTATCTAAATAATTTCTAGAATCATCATGTGATACCTACACAGCTGGGCTTTTTAAGACCAACGAGTGAGTGATAATTGCATAGCTATAATTCTGGGCCTGTTGTTTTAAGAACAATCAGGCTCTTGGGGAGTTAAAGACAGAGTTTGTGGTTTTTTAACTGAAAAAATAATCTAGAGAATAAAGTGTATAAAGGCTCATAGAGTGCAATGCCAAAAGCACAAATTTCAGTTTAAACTAGGGAAGGGAAAAGCTAATGTTTTCATTGCCACATTAATTTTCTCACATTATACCTGAGCACTGTTCTTGCTTCTAATTATTTTCCTACATGAATGCCTTATTATATATAGTGTAGGAAATATTACAGTGAGATATCTTGTGTCTCTTGGCTTGTGTTTGTTTTATATTTATAACCTTAATGGTCTACGCAGTAAGGTTTTGTATTTAATAAGTTTGCTCCTCTACATTGACTGTCCCACCAAACACAAGTAGGAGATTCTCTTAAACAGTGGATGATTAGTGTTTCATGTCTGACTTTTTGCTCTTGTTTTGTCTTGTTTTATTTTTTTCTAGACTATTTGGGTAAGGAAAACCATATTTGTTTAATTAAGAGCAATAATGAACAAATAATATTACAGAGAATATGAAATAGAATAAAGATTGTGGTTTGTGTAGATTTTTGTGAATATATCTGAGAGCTGTTCTGAAAAATATAAAGTGGTCAGGTATGACTTCCAGAACCTGAAAAGTACTAGCTATTTAGACTCCACTTACATCATCATCATAAAGTTTAACAAAACGGGCTCAATGATTTCAAGACTTCATGAAATCATTCATTCTGTCAAAATTTATTTTAAGGATTTACTGTATTTCATACAATCTGCCAGGAACATGGGTTACAGACATTAACAAGGATTAGCCCTTTCCTTGTTCCTTTTATATATGAAATCATCCTTTGAAAATCCGGATTCATTGCTCAATTCAACAATAGAATGAAACAGGATCCGTATCTCTCACCACTCACAAAAGTTAATTCAAGATGGATAAAAGACATACATGTAATGCATGAAACCATAAGAATTTTAGAAAAAAATGTAGAGAAAACTCTTCTAGATATTAGCTCAAAAAATTTATGTCTAAGACCTCAATGGCAATTACAGCAACAACAAAAATAAATAAATGGGACTTGATTAAATTAAAGAGCTTCTGCACAGCTAAGGAAACAATCAACAGAGCAAATAGACAACCTACAGAACGGGAGAAAATATTCTCAAGCTACATATTCAATAAAGAACTAATAACCAGAATCTGCAAAGAACTCAAGCAAATCAGCAAGGAGAAAAAACAAACAACCTCATTAAAAAGTGGGCAAAAGGCATCAATAGAAGCTTTTCAAAAGAATATATACAAATGTCCAATAAACATATAAAAAATGTTCAATATCACTAATCATCAGGGAAATGCAAATTAAAACCACAATGAGACATCGCCTTACCCCTGTTAGAATGGCTTTTATTTAAAGATCCAAAAACAATAGATGCTGCTGTGGATGCAGAGAGAAAGGAACACTTCTACACTGTTGGTGGGACTGCAAATTAGTACAGCCTCCATGGAAAACAGTATGGAGGTTCCTCAAAGAACTAAAAGTAAATCAACCATCTGATCTAGAAATTCCACTACTGGATATTTACCCAAAGGAAAAGAAGTCATTATATCAAAAAGACTCCTACACTCAAATGTTTAATGCAACAGAATTCACAACTGCAAAGATGTGGAATCAACCCAAGAGCCCACCGATTCATCAGCAGATTAACAAAATGCTAACATGTATACCATGGAGTACTACTTAGCCACAGAAAAGGATGAATTAATGCCTTGTGCAATAACTTGGATGGAGCTGAGGCTATTATCGTAAGTGAAGTAGAACCTTATAACATTGACTCGAGCATTACAAAATTGATCCATATAACCAAAAACATTTGTACCCCTGTAATAATCTGGGGGAAAAAAAGTACAAGAAAAAAAGTTTTTTCTAAAAATATCTGTCATAATGTGCAAATTTTCTTAATGTAACAAAACAGAGTTTTCCAAAAGTGAATACCTAGAAACTTTTATAACATTTTGTTCAGCCTGTGATTTTTTAAAAATTTTTATAGTGGTAAGAACACTTGCCTTAAGATCTATCTTCTTAACTGTGATTTTTTTTAAACACTTAAGTGATATCTACTTTATTATATCCCTTTCCATGAAAACTGAAGCTGCAGCTATTGAATGAATTTTAAAAATCAGTCACTTTCTCGCTGTAAAAACATTCAAGCATTCATTACACCAATATATAATTTAGATATGTTATCTTTTAGTCCAAATATTTTTGGGGGTTAGTGGTGTTCAGATACAATTAAGAATACAGTCATCCTTTGGTATCCGCAGGGGATCAATTCTAGGATCCTTCCTGATACCAAAATCCTATGAGGCTTAAGTTCCTTATATAAAATGGTATAGCATTTGCATATAACCTACACACATTCTCTCATATACTTTAAATCATCTCTAGATTACACATAATACTTAATACAATATAAATACTACATAAAAGGTTATTATAGTACATTTTTTAATTTATAATTTTTGTTGTTGTTGTATTGTGGGTTTTGTTCCAAATATTTCAACCCTGCAATTGGTTGAATCTGGGGATGCCGATCATGTGGATTAGGAGGGCCAACTGTACTCTCCAAAACATACTTTGAAGTGTTTGCTTTTTTTAGTTTTGTCTACTTACTGCTACTTTAACACAAATTCCCATTCTACAGAACCTAAATATTCCACAGGGTAAAACCCAAGATATTCAGTCTTTTAGCATATCTTTTGGTTGTCTCTCTCTGTCTTTATAGATCAGAAACATATCTTTACATCTTCTTTACCAGCCTTAAAACTCTGAACATAAATCTAAAACCCCGAATCTCAACAATGACCCTGAATTTGTATTATGCAAAAATAAAAAATTTAAAAAACACTCATTTAAAAGATCTATCTGAATACAATCATGTCTCACCTAGTTCCAGAAAGTTAACAAGACCTAAGCAAATCATTTACTCTAGAAGCTTGGATCACTTTATAAAAGGTGAATAATACTTATCATAAGGAGGGTTTGGAAAGATTATAATAAGATGATATGCACATGAGAGTACTTAAACTGTAAAATATATGTCCCTGAGGTTGCTGCCTGCTGCCTACTTCATAACTATTTTTCAGCACTCTATGTTCCAACTTCCTTGCTTCTAACTCCCATGAACCACTATGTTTTGCATAGTTAGCAAACATATTTTCAGTTTCTCAGTTACAAGATACCAGGTGACCTTACTAATTTTTCCTCTTTTCTACTATCACTCAAGTGGAGTAGCTTCCTAAGTAGCATAGGCAGTTTCCTATAAAGTATGATTGGGATAGTATTGGAAAGGGCTCCTTCCCAAACACACCTCCTCTACTGTTCTGCCTAGAGTATGAAGTTCCCTCATTATTATATGATATAATTATAATATAATCCATACCTTTAATTAAAGCATAATCTCTTCAATTGTCCTTTATTAGATGCCAGTACCCCTAAAGAAGTAATTAATCAAGCAACATGTATTTGCTAAGATATTTTATATACATTAGCACCGTGCTATATAACAAGTGAACCTAATAATGGTATCATTTCCTAAATAAGAATTATGATCTGGAGGGAGTGGAACCACAGAGGTTAGGTATGTCTCACTCAGCATAATGATGGAGAAGGCAGGACCCTAGGTTCTGAGGAATACAAACTTGTAGTTAGAAGGGGATGACATATTCAGGAGAGGATCCAATGTAGTCACAGTGCAGAACGGAAGCCCTGAGTTTCGAAAGAACTCATAACACACTAACATTTGCTATTCCTTTATAATTAGCCTTCTCTTTGTAAGTAGTCCCAATAGAGAAATTTGGCAACATAAAATATTTTCTTCACAAAATGATTTTAGAGTCCACCTTAAACACGGAAAAGATGTAGCTGTGACTTGACTAGTGTCTAGGAAGTCCCCTCACTTCAAAATATCTCCCACACCCAGAGCCTAGAATTTCATTCTTAGGTCCAATTCGTTAGGCAAGATCTGTCCTACCCATAATGCTGTCTTTGAAATTCAAACATCACAGGTATGGATAACATTTAATCATAACATGTTATGTGATTGTCATTGCTAAATTCATTTCTTTGCTTGACAAAGACACTGAAGGCATCAAGTGCTCTGATAGAAAAGATTCAGTTATCATTCATATGGTCACCCTGTCTATAAGTCATTTGGCTAGAGGTGGGTTTCAATAAGCAGAGGGCTATCTGTGCTCCCAAATTTGCTGAGGGCAGACTCAACTCTGACAACCCAAGTTATTTATGTATACAAACAGTTTACATTGGCGAGCAGATGCGTTGGAATGATGAGATTACAAAATGCACACAAACGGTGTTCAAAATCTTCCCAAACTCATTTTGAGGCTAACCTTTAAAATCAAGAGGGAGAGAAACGCTGAGAACACTGCCTGCAATTTAACTGAGTTCAAGGAGTTAAAGATCTTAAAATTAACCATAAAACTTGAAAAATATATGAATGGTCCTCAAAAACAACATTTGGGAAACTGTATGTCAGAAATACCAACACTGTGGGTGCCAAGAGGGAGGCATTTTGCAATGACTAACAAATTAAAAGACATCTTAATGTGAAAACTGATTATATAATGCATAATCGAGTAAGGAGGAAACAGAGGTATATTTTCTCATTACTTCTGGCTTAGAACCACATTGCATAATATCACCAGATTTATGAATATAAAGCACCTAAAAAAAAATCCAAGGCTGTTCCCTGAATCAAATCCTTTTATAGCTCAAAGAAGCTGTCATTTCAAATGCTTACATTTATTCAAAATATTTTTATTGTCTCTATTTAGCATAAAATCTCAAAACTACAGCAGGCAATATGGTCAGCAAAGGGTAGCTGGTACAGAAAAATAATTCAGAAAAGAGAAATCAGAGGAAAATGCCTCATTTTCAGTGACACTGTCTCTAGTTCATGTTGGAATTTTTTTCCTTTATGTATGTAGCTACACAGTTCTGCAATGTGAATACATTGTGCATGTTTTTTTTTTTAAATCAGCTAATAGTTAAAACAAATGTAGCACTCTGTGTCAGGCACTGTTCTAAAAGCTATATATATATATATATATACACACACACACATATTACCTCATTTAAACATACTAATAAATATACTTTAATAATGCATAGTGTAATATTGTACAATAATATTAAATAATATTAAGAACAAATTACTCAATCTCATTCAAAATTTCAATGATCTCATGCTTTTTTTAGACTAAAAATAAATGGAAAAAGAGAGAAGAGAAAAGGCAATGATTATTACTATAAACCACAAATTTTCACATGTAATAGAATAAAGACTGTATTGACATTTAAGAACCTTAATTCCCACAATAAATAATAAGATGCTGTACCCAATCTAATTACCTATGTTATAAAAATCATTATATATACAGCATCGAAGGGGTGATTTTTCTTGACTTTTCTATGACGGTTTTCAAAAGTCAGAAAGCAGAGCATTCATTCAAGGAGAAGATAAACTGGCTCTGCAGTTGACGGGAGATAATAATGTTGAGTTTGAAAAGAGAGGAAAGCTTATTCTACTACTAGTGACCATGAGATTCTCCAACTTACATTAGTCAGAAATAGGACCTCAGGATGGAATACTAAATTACAGGCTATTTTATGAAGGCAATTTAGAATATGAGATGTTGACAGGATCTGTGGATTTCAAAGAACTCTACACTTCCATAAATCACAAAAACCAAACTGCTTTAAACAGTTTTTAAGAAAATAAACAGCTCATGCTCCCACTGTGGTTTCACAAAAGGCTGCCTGTGGATCTTTGGGGGGAAAATGTCCCTACCAGAGACAAAAAGAGGAACAAATTAAATAAGAATATAAAGCCTAAATTGATTTAAAACTTGTCAGGGGAAAAAATTATTTCAGAAAAGCAAAGAGATAATGTTAAAAATGAGACTGCAAAATAACACAAAGGGAAAGTGAAAAATAGCACCGCTAATCAGCAAGGCAAGAGTCACAGTAAATTACTGCTCATTCTGAAATGACAGACTCCAGGGTGTTTTAAGTCAGTTTTAGATGGGAAAATATTTAAAAGGAAAGAACTATACAAGTTCAAGTAATTAATATCTTACATGCACACACAAATTACTTGGTAGGGAGAAGGAGAGAAAACTTGATGCCATAATACAGCACTTGGAGTAAACTAAGTCTCCACAGGTTAGCAAGGCCAGATGGCAAGAAACCCAAAGTGATATATCAAACAATGGCTAGAGCACTTATTCAAACTAGTCAATCATTTCTGAAAGGCCATGATACCCTTCTTTTACAAATGAGTTCTTGTTTTACCCATCGACTTTATCATCCTCAGAAGCCCAAAACAACACTCCTGTTTAAAACCTGATGGAATTGCAGTGATGTCAGACCCAGTATAATATTATCGTGATCTGGGATCTTTTTATTATAGCATCATAAACATCACTTTCAGCAACTTTCCTGTATATCTCCACACTGTTCTGAGAGATATAAGTCAGAGGCGGAGAAAAAGTTACTAATACATTGATTTGTGGCACAGAGGATTGTACAAAATCTTTTCTTTTGGTATTTAAAGTCCAGTGGGTACATTAACAAGTACAGGTGGTTCTCTTCATTCCTTACAAGCACCTATTCATAAAAAAAAAAAAAAAAAAGCCTTATCTGCCAAGATTTAGAGTGTTATCCTGAAGACCTTGATCTTCCACTCTTCAAGTCTCCCTGTTTTATCTTGGTAAGGATGTTGTTCACATAACCCCTTCTCTCTCTGCCAGGGAAAGGAAATGCAGACTAGAAAAAAAGAATAAGCACCAGATGTGAAATTCTATAAAATGTCAACTGATTCACACTCTACACTCTGAGGATTTACACACACTTCCACTGCTGGCAGGACTGAGGGTAATAAGAATTCTACCGTCACTGGTGAAGAACTAGCAAATCAGAGCAGAAAAGAACACTTACTCCAGGGAAGGAGATCTTCAGCTCCAATAAATGAGGCAATGCTGATGAGATGAAATTTACATTTAAGTCACATCTACTGGGACTAAATTGTAATAAAAAAAAAAGTGTCAGACAATAAAGCAATTTGATAACATCGGCTTTTTAGTGCTGTGTATGGATCTGTTAAAAAGCTTCTTTAAAAAAAGGACTAACATTTAACCAGAATTGAAGTTATTACTTTACAATATTTCATATTCAGGAAATCAAGAAAACTAAAAATTAATAATTGCTACAGTTTATTGAGTTCCCACTATGGGTCAGGGACTTTATATATTTTATCTAATTTAGTATACTTGATTCGAATAGACCCATTTTTAAGAAGGAAGAAGCTCAGAGAGGGTGAGTAACTAGCTCAAAGCCATATCACTAAGAAAGAGCAGCAGTGTTATTCAAACTAAAGCCTGCTGGACTCTTAGGTTTATATTCTTTGTGCCTCAGATTCCCTTTTCAAAATTCACTATTAAATTTATTTAAAGCTATGATAATAACTATTAAGGGTTTACTATATTTCTGGTACATTATCTCACTTTATCTCTGAACAGCTGTTTGAGGTACTATTTTACTTGTTTTATAGTCAGAAAACTAAGACACAAAGATGTTAAGTAACATGCTCAGTTAGATAGTGGGATAAGCATGATTCAAATCTAAGTCACTGCCACCAAACCTCAGTACACTTACAAAAATTCATAATGCTTATGAACTTGTAGTGTTTTGAAAGTAACAGTTAGATATAATGATTTTGTATCAAAGATAAATTTTTGAGATCAGTCACTACTCTCATAGGATTTTCTTATACTATGAAACATCAAAACACTGCAACCTAGCTTTGAAAGCTCTCTACTTAGCAAATCCTGTACACCAGCTCTTCTGGTCTATTTGCTATACCTTGTACAAGCCTTTGTCTGTCCTGCTTCTGGAGTTGTGACAGCTCTCTCCACATTTTCACTTTCTAAAATAATCAGACTCAACCACTCATCCTCATAGTTTCTACCCCAGAGTCCCAGCTATGATCTATTTAAGACACATAGTCCCTTACTTTGAAATTCTACCAACAGATTTATGGTGACTTGATCATAAATTCTTTATCTCCTCTTTCCTCAAGACTTCTCTAAAATAATAAAGGAGGAATAGACACATGCACAAAGAAAATAAAAAGCATCACTGAATGAGATTTTTAACATAATTCAGAGGGGGTGCTAATAAGGAAAGATGGATAACAAGGAGGAGAAAGCTATAATTTAAAAGGGGGAATAAAGATAAGAAAAGAGCTAATTCATTTTACAGGCCCTTAAATAGGTTCAGGATTCAAAATCTGTCATTATGGGGCACACAATGCTCACACAACTCTCTCCCACCCCTGCATGAGACACCAGCACCAAAGGTACCACAATTTTTGTGTGAGAAATTTAACTGGAGTAGCTCAATGCTCCGAGACTTCAGGGACTGTGGAGGGCAAGGGTAAGACCTAAGGCAAGAAAAAATGAATTAATTACAAGTCCATATACTAGTTATGAGATATACCTCCCCTCCATCTCTATCTCCTCATGTACAAAACCCTGGGAACCAGACAACCATATATGCACATAACAAATCAAAGATTACTTCCCTGGAAAAACTGAACTGCCCCAAAAGAAAATATTTTTATTCTCAGGTTTGACATTTTCTGGCAGAGTGCTACTTCCCAACATTCTAAAGGTTCCAAAAATAAGCTGGGTATGGTGGCTTATGCCTGTAATCTTAGCATTTTGGAAGGCTGAAGGAGGAGGATCTCTTGAGGCCAAAAGTTTGAGACTAGCCTGGGCAATATCAAGAGCCCATCTCTACAAAAAAATTTTAAAAATAAATAAAATAAAATAAAGATTCCAAAAATGAAATGGGTCAATCAACAAGGCCTAGAAATAGATCTCAAATCAGCCTTTTAATACGTTATTCAAAAGTAGACTGACACCCAAGAAACACCAAACATTTGATGGAAGACTTCAGTATAATAGTAACATTCATCCAGTGTTGGGCAGGTGGGAGAGGGGAAAAGGGGATGGGTATATCACACCTAACGGGTGTGGTGTGCACTGTCTGGGGGATGGACACACTTGAAGCTCTGACTCCGGTGGGGCAAAGGCATTATATGTAACCTAAACATTTGTACCCCCGTAATATGCTCAAATTAAATTAAAAAAGGACTGAAAACAAAAAACAAAATAAAAGAGATCAAAACAAATACAGAAAAACAAATTAAAACTGGAGAAAACTGATATACACTAGACACAGGAAAAGAAGTCATCAAAAATTTTAATCATATAATGACAGGGTTAATGTTAAAAAAATTTTAATCAGTATCATCAGAAAGAAAAATGAAGGTTAAAATTACAATCTTAAAATAAGGAGGAGATCCTGCAGAAAACAAGAAAGAATATTAACAACTGAACTTATGAAAAATTAGCCGGATGTGGAGGTATGTGCCTATAGTCCCAGCTACTTGGCAGAATGAGGCAGGAGGATCACTTGAGTCCAGGAGTTTGAGGTTGCTGTGAGCTTTGATGATGCCACTGTACTCTAGCCTGGGCAACAGAGTGAGACCCTGTCCCCCTCAAAATTTGTTTTTTAATTAAAAAAATTAAAACATAAAAAAAATTGGACTTACATTTTACCTGATGTATGCAGTGAACTATATTATTGTTTAAAAATATTTTCTGCCCCTCTCAGGAGGAGGATTATCTTCTCTGCTCCATCAATGGCTGGCTATTAGCTATGGATTTCCTTTAGCCAATGAAATGTGTTTGAATGTGACGTTTTACAGAAACTTTAAAGGCAAGCATGTGGTTGACAGTTTTCCCATAACACAAAATTGGCAATACTCTAGATGGCAGTTGCTCCAGCATTCTGAATTATCAAGGCGAGATGTTGTGGCCAGATTTATAGCTGACTCACAGTGAAAAATTATCATGATTAAGAATTAAAATTTTGGAACAGCGGGTAGCAAGGGAATGAAGAGTTGCTGGACAAAGGGTACAAAGTTTCAGATAGACAGAATGAGTAAGTTTTGAGATATACTGCACAACAGGGTGACTGTAGTAAATAATAATATATAATATTAATACATTTCAAAATAACCAAGAGAGTAAATTTCAAATATATCACCACAAAAAATATTAATTAATTGAAGTGATGGATATGTTAATTAGCTTGATTTGATCATTCTACATTGTATATGCATATCAAAATACCACATTGTGTGCTATAAATGTAATATAATTATGATTTGTCAATTAAGAATAATATTAATAAGGAAAGAATTAAACTTTTGTTGTTAAAGGTTTTCGAAATTTGGGGTATGTTTCTTACTGCAGATAATCTGGTCTGTCCTGTCAATTGCAATATGTTTGGTCACATTGAGAAAAGCTTTGGATTTTATTTTAAAAATCTGAGCCAAATTAGTAGGTACATGGAAAACTAAGAAATTAAAAAACAAATGATTACTAACTCTGGATAAAGCAAAAAGTTATATAAGGACAAATTATGACCATTTTATATTGTATGATTCAGAGTAAAAAATATGTACATGCTCAGAATAACATAACCACCTGATATGGGCTGAACCAAAAACTATGAAATAACTCTATGGAAAAAGAATAGGAGGAATGTTAATATGTATGTGTTTGTGTGTGTATATGTAAGTGATAAGAAAATTAAGTCCTAATGTTCTCTAAAATGAATCAGTAAAGATATAATATTAATAAATCAAAAAAGTATACTATGTGGTATTTTAAAATATAGATATAAATACTAGAAGAAATAAAAGATTTAAAATAGTTGCCTCTGAGGCATGAGAACTGAAGGATAGGAAGGCTGGAACATAGGACAGCAATTTTTTATTATAGCATTATTTGACTTTTTATAT
Source organism: Mirza zaza (assembly GCA_008750895.1). NCBI lineage: Eukaryota > Metazoa > Chordata > Mammalia > Primates > Cheirogaleidae > Mirza > Mirza zaza. The sequence goes on along the minus strand of VSMD01061721.1, from coordinate 108,720 downwards.
GTATTATTTTATATGTAAAAATTAAATGAAAACAGCAGTTTACTATTATCATTTACAAACATTGAGTCAACTATGAAAAGAAACAGCCAAAAGAGTTTTAAAATGGTTGCCTATGAAGAAGAATAGGAAAGTGGAGAGGGTTAGGCAAAGGACAACTACTTTTTATTTCACGCTTCTCAATATTATTTGATCTTTTAACTTTGTGTGTAATAATTTGATAAAACTTTAAAATTTAAAATTTTCTAAGAGAAAATGATTAATCTGAAATAACTGAAATCTGTGAATAAGTGGAATTTATTCTTCTGGAATAAATGGTGGAATCAATGCTTCTGGCATTGTGAGTCAAACCATCAAAAAACAAACTCATGTGAGAAATAAAGTAAGGTACTCAATACTAGTGTGTGTCCTGGTAAAATCAGTCATTTAGTTTTTTTAATCACAATGAGACTTTTTAATAAAGTCATATTGAGAGCTTTAATAATTTTAATCATTATAATAAATAAATTACTTATAATATTCAGTAGCACACTTACTAAGACTGCATAATATGCATCTCAGAAACATTCATAACAACAATTAAACATCTTATATTTAATCTTCATTTAAACCAGTATTTTATTAACTATAAATTCCAGTTAAATATAACAAATATTAACTAAACACCTATTATATATGTGTATAACACTGCCTTAGGGTTTGTAGAGAATAAAAGTTAAAATAGTTCAGTCTATCGTTGAGGAGTCTTTAGTCTTATAAGGAACATAAGATATACATAGCAATAACTATTAAAAATAGAATATTACATAGGGGCATATGAGAGATGGATAAAAGCAGAAGAAGAAAAAATTACTTATAATTCAGAGGACTATGGAGCAGATGTTCTTTGAAAATAACAATATTTGAACATGTGAAGCTAGAGAGAGAATAATCTGGGAGTAAAATAATATCACAAGGCATGAGAGATGGAAAATGTGACATATGTCAGTGCAGCCAATCAGTCATTTTGGTTGGATCATAAGGTGGATCAATGGGAGTAGTAAAAAATAAATGAAGAAAATAGTCTGGGAGCAGATAGATAGATCATGGGGCTCCTTGAGAGCTAAGTTAACCATTTTATAATTCACATAACAGAAATGTTGGTGTTATTAAAGATTTTTGACCAACAAGTTACTTGTCTAGATTTATTATTAAGGAAAATTAATCTGAAAATGTATACAGGAAGGATTAAAAGGGAAGGGATGAGAGCCATGCTTTATTTAATACTAATAGATAATAAGGAGAAAATCGCATGCTCTGAATAGATATCTTGACATACATTTTAAGGGATATCATCATTCTGAAGCAATCTGTACGTTTCAAATTTGCATCAATGTTTTGTGAACAGGATGAAAGTGTTTTGGAGAAGTCATAAGCAAGCAACAAACACACTGGTCTCTATAAAGCTCTATATTTATATTATTTTTTTCTTTTTTTAATTTCAGCATATTATGGGGGTACAAATGTTTAGGTTGCGTATATTGCCCTTACCCCCACCCGCCCCCCAAGTCAGAGCGTCAAGCGTGTCCATCCCCCAGACGGTGCGCATCGAATTCATTATGTAGGTATATACCTATCCCCCCTCCCCCCTCCCATCTGCCCGACACCTGATGAGTTATTCCTATAATAGTATTGATAAAAATAGTTTCTGTTCATCTAAAGGAAGAATAGATGTCTTCAAGTAGAAAAGAAAAAACTAGAGTACATGTGAAAATTTCTCTTATTTCCAAACAAGTGCTCCTCCAAAAAAGTTACAAATAATTAAGTTTCTGAAATACAAACCTGATTAGCAGGAGCAGCTAATGAGCATGTGGCAGGAGCAGCAAATGAGCAGACCAAGTTGAAGTCCTAGTATTAACAATCTGTTAATGTTGACAGGAAGACTCATTTTGACTGCTCCTTTTGTATCACTAAATGAGTGGATTTCAAATACTCTAAATGGAAATAGTGAAATCAGCCTTTCTAAAAGTACATATCTGTCTCAGTATATCCTACAAACATTTGCAGGACAGCAACTCAGAAGGGAAAAAATGTCTTAGGCCCTGGAGGTCTGTACTGAATGCTAATGCATTTGTATATGATGGATTTAATACAGAACTGAGAATAAATGACTTTCAGCAGGTGCACTCTAGACCTATAAATCGCTCTGATTACTACAAAATCCATACAGAGGAAGAACAGCTGGATAATTTACACCACCAGTATTTGTCAAGAAAAAGCTGAAAATACAGAACCCGATTTCTCCTTTTTTCAGAGTATGTACTTCTACAAAAATTAAAAATTATCCTTCTAGAGAATCTATTTGGATAAGCTCATTTATTCACATCTTGACATGTTGCCACTTTAAAATACAGAATTCTAATTCCTCACATTTTAAGGAGCACTTTTTAAAAGGATAAAAACAGCAAATGGAAAAAGGTTTTCTTATAATCAAATGCAAGCACAAAGAAAAGTCTGTTAATGTTTATTTTGTGTTCCAATTGCTATGCTCTGGTAAAATCCTACAAAAGGAAATACATTAACCAGATCACTTGCAGAGCACAGTGATACCAAAAATAGTACTTAAGTTAATACACTAATTGCAAAGTTGCAGAGATTAAGTTCATCGTTCTAGTTCTTGGATAAACTTTGGAGACACCATATTTAAAGTTTAATATAAGGGCTGTCTTAAGCTTCCTAAAGAATAATATAAGCAGTAAAAATGTGCTTTGTATAAGTGAACTCTAGAAATAGAAAGCTGCAGTCACTAAATATTAACTTTTGTGTAGGCAACCAAATTGCTCTCTTGCAACTTCCATTAAAGTCCGTTCAACAGAATGCCTAAGGGCTGGTTTTGCACACGTTATCTACCATTGTTTGAATTTTCATGTGTGATGTTAATTCATAAATAAGCCATATTACCTTGGTAATAACAATAAAGGAAAATTCTAAAGTCCCCACAAGGAGTTATTATGCCCTATATGTAGAAATTTGTCAATATGCAAAACTTTGAACCTATTTTCAAATGGACCTCTCTCAAGTTCAGAAACCTAAGTTTCTCTAACCCAATGAGCATAGGAAAGTAAATCAATTGGCTTTATTCTCTAAACCATGCAATAACTGGACTCTAATTCCAGTGTTACATAAATGTTGTGATAGGAATAAACCCAAAGTGACAGGAGACTAGGCAGCTTTATCTGCCTGCTAACTTCATTTCAGCCGGAAACAAAAGAAATGGGTGAGGTTATTCTTAATTGATAACTGACAATCTTTTTTCCCCTATACTGCACTCTTCTAATCACTTTATTTTAAAATCAGATAGCTTGGAGCACAAACAAGGCCTCCTGTCTGTCAATTGTCCTTACACTGAACTCTGTGTTAGCATACCCACAGCCGCATAGAATATGTACTCATTTAGCAGAATGGCAGGGAAAGAATCATAGGCATCTTAAAGTAGAAGGAAGCATGGATTGACAAAGAATCTAAGCCCTAAAGTATCACAAAAGGTTGAGGAGCTTATAAAGGACACACTAATTTATGTGAAATTAGTGCCATACAGATAAACGGTAGGACCAAAGCTGCATTATTCACAAGTTATACTGCTTACTAGTTCACAGCATGAACCTCCAACCAGATGGGTAACTGCACAGCAGAAATTCTTGCACAGCATTAAACTAAGAATAGAGAGCTATACTAAATATACATAAAAACCAAGTAACATTGTTAGAGGGCCACTAAACTCACAGAACTTTATACATTTATCTGATTCTCTTCCTTATACCTCTGTCAGGATTTTGAATCTTCTCTTAGAATCTCTCTCAGAAGTTCAACCACTGAACTGAGCTAACTTTAAATGTGCTACTACACTTAACTGTTCTGTAATCCTGACATTGCCCTAATTTCTCAAGTTAAAATATTCTGTGGTTCCAAACTTGCACCAACTTATTTCAAGAACAGTAGTAACCAATATTTTTAAATGCCCATTAAATAAAAGCCTTAACCAAAATCAATACTTTATTAAAATTCACAGTTGAGGAAGCCAAACCATTTTAGCAGTAAAGAACACAGAGTAATAGTTAAAGAATGGAGAAGAAAATTTTATTTCTGGTAAATTGTAATGCGCTGAAGCATCTTGACAATTCCTTTTTAAAGTTCCTGGCCTCAAATAATTTTATAATTTAGAGGTAATTTTCTGTTTGATCTCTCTGTTATGACTCCATATATGTGTATACCTGTCCTTTTCATGGAAGTTTTTTTTATAAACCTCTATAGCCCACACCACACCACCACTAAGTGACAAATGGCTAACTCCTATCATTCATCAAAATCTGTCATTTACACTTCTTATCTTTAACCATCCCAGACCACACAGACCCCTCTCTCATAAGAAGTCCCATACTACTTATTATTTTTGAATAGTGTTGTGGTTTAAAGCACACAGTTTTGATGCTAGACATCCTGTATCAGAGTTCTATCATTTATTACTCATGAGACTATGAGTACGTCACTTAACTAGCATAAGTCATATTGCTAATACCTAAAATAGAAATAATATCTATTTCACAAGGAATTTGTGAAAAATGAATAATATCAGATATGTGAGTGCTTACAATTCAATAGGAAGCAGGAAAGCATAAACATAAATTTGTTAAAAAATATAACTCAATAATAAAAAGACAACCTGATTTAAAAATGGGCAAGCTATTTTAACAGACACTTACAAGGAAAGATACATAGATGGCCAATAATCCCATGGAAAAAAAACCAAAATTATAGTCATTAAGGAAATAAACCATCATCAGATGCCAATACACATCAACAATAGGGTAAAATTCCAGCAATCAGAACTCTCATATACTTGTTTGGGAGAGAGTAAAATGGTAACACTGCTTCAGAAAAAAACCTGACAGTTTCCTATAAAACTAAAAATATACCTACCTTATGACCAAATAATTCTACTCTTAGGTATTTACTTAAAATAAATAAAAGTATAGAAACAGTCCAGATGTCAATAAATAGAAAAATGTATAAACAAACTATGGAATATTACTACTACTCTCTTATAAAAAGAAACTACTGGTATATATTAATACAACGACATAGATGAATATCAAAAACAGTGTGCTGAGTGAAAAAAGCCTTACACAAAAGAGAACATGCTATGTGATTCCATTAATATAAAGTAATAAGAATAGTCAAAGCTAATGAATAGTGGGAAAAGTAAGAAATAGTTTTTGTTCAGCATTGGGGTGAGAAGAGATAAGAGAACTTGAAGCTATTCAAGGTTATGGGTTACATAGATGTTCACAGTCATCAAAACTCAAAATATGTACACTTAAGATTTATGCATTGAAATGAACATTTTACCATAAATTTACTATAAAACAGATACAAAGGAAAACAATTATAAATTAAAGGAGAAAACAAAGATAAATCTAAATATATCAATAAGCATAAATTGAAGTAATTAAACTGAACAAAGAGATTCTCAGAACTTTTTTCTTAATTCAAGTTTACACTGTTTGAAGAGAAAACTACAAAATACAACAAACAAAGATTCAAAGAAATGGAAGACTTAAAAGTAAATACTAAATAAAAGAATGCTGAATAAATTAAGAATAAAGGAAATACTATTTTTATATCAGACTAAAAAAGATATTAAGGCCAACAAGGATTGCCAGTATATGGGGGCCATCAGATAATAATAATATGAATATTTAATAGGAAGTAATGTAATCACAATTCTCAATTTTCATGACCTCAATAGCAGAAATATAAATATTCAAAACAATAATATACTGAATTATGAAGAGATATAGGTAAACTTATAACCACCATGAGAGTATAACATGCCTCTTTGAGTAATTAAAAATTAAGAAGACAAAATATTAGTAAGGATGTATCAGATTTGGGCAACATGATTATTAAGTGTAATCTAAGGAACAAATTTACAATTCTATATTCAATTATATGAGATACATTCTGATTAAAGTATTCGTGGGACATTTACACAATTGACCACCCATTAAGCCACAAAACAAATCAAATCTCAGCAAATATGAAGAATCAATATTATACAGCCCACATTCTCTGACCACAATGATATCAAATTAGAAATCAGTAGAAATGTTTCAAACAAATAATAGCTAATGTGTATGATTCTTGCTAAATCTTGGGCACTTATCTAAGTACTTTAAATACATTAGCAGTTTTAATCTTCATAGCAACTATGTAAGGTAGGGACTACTATTATCATCCTTGTTTTAGATATGGGCAAATTGAGGTAGACAGAGCATAAGTAAATTGATAAATAACCACAAAACCACATACGCACATACATACTCACACATAAGTAGTGGAGCTCAGTTGTGGTCCCTGGCAGACTAGCTCTAGAGATGGAACTCTTAGCACAAATAACATTAGGATCAAAGCAAACTTCTTTACGTAAATAAGATAATACATAGATGAGAAACTTAGGTCAAACTATAACAGCCAAATATTACTTAGAGGAAAATATAGAGAATTAAATATTTGTTAGATTTTTTTTTAGTAAAAAGTAAAAGATTTATACAATCTGAAGAGGAACCAGAGTATAGAAATTATTTTTTTAAATAACTGACAATGAATATGCTAAGCATATTGAAAACTTAGGAAATTGAAAAAAGAATAACAGCAAATCCTAAAAGAATAGAAGAAAAAATTATAAAGATAGAATCAGAAATTAGTGCAAATGGAAAACAATCAAAATTAATAAACTCAGATGGCTACCTCTGAGTTAAAAAAAAAAAAAAGTGGAACCAAATTAGAATTTTCCCATTGGTGTTTACAATGTTTAGGAGACATATATCACATTATAGACTGTTTTAATGGCTTCTGTAATTCCCAAACATTTCTGAGCTTCCTTCTCTCTAGGTTAAACCAACACAATTTCCTTACCCATATTTACTGATCCTGCTTTCTAATCCTTCATTAATTTCTATTATTGTCTTTGGATTTTTTTCCATTTCTTCATATTCTTAACTTATGTATCCTAAAACTAGCACAGAATTTTAATGAGAATCTGAATGGCAATGAGAATAGTTGGAAAATTACTTCTGGGTCTTATATTATAAATATTTAGAATGATTATATAAAATGAACTGTTATATATTTCAAGAAACTTAAAAAATGTTCAGATAATATTAATGGGGCTTCAGAAGAATATCACTAAAATAGCTATTCCCCAAGAGTGGCTATTCATTGTCATTAAATGTAAATTAAATCTGCAAACATCATCCTCAAGATTATACAATTGATTGATTGGTTATGGAATAATTTAGGAAGGTATCCATTATAGGAAATTCCTGAAACAAATTTTTGTCTAATTAGAAAGTATAAAGATTACCTTATCCAGCTTCCCTGTTTGATTTTCAATCCAGGTATCAAAAATTAAAGTCACCAGTCAGAAATTGCTTCAAATACATTTAATATAGGCTTCAAATATATTTAATATACTTATAGCTTCTTTACTAGAAATTCTATGCAAAGGAAGAAATCAGATATTAAAATAAAGATTTGTGGACAAATATTCTCAGTGTAGTACTGTTTATAATATCAAAAACCAGAAATAAATTAAATATCCAACAATATAACTATTGCTTAAACTAAACTATACTAAATCCATAAAATGTAATACTATATATTTGTGGATTTTTTAATTGTGGGGTTTTATAAATTAATTTCATGGGGAAATATTTGATACATAAAATTCAAAAAAAGGTAAACTATAAAATTATATATGGTTGAAATATTTGCAGATGATATGATATCTGGGATTTACTTCAAAATAATATGTGAGGGGGATGAAGTGAGTGTGACAGAGACAAAAAAAGATGGACTATGAAGTAAGAATTATTGAAGGTGGGTGATGGGCACATAAAGGTTCATTACATTATTATTTCTCCTTTTGATATGTTTGAACTGCTCTATAAAAAAGTTTAAGAAACCTATATGGCTTGCTCTCCACCATGTGAGGGCACAGTGAGAAGGCTGTCATCTGTAAACCAGGAAGAGAGCCCTCACCTCTGGAACTGAATTGGCTAGCACCTTGATATTGGACTGCAGCCTCCAGAATTGTGGGAAATTGTGTTGTTTAAGCCAAAAAAAGGAACCTATATGTGCATTATGTGGTACTAATTATAACTCCATATATGCACACATATATAATACTATAACTATTAAATATTGTATAACACATATGTTCATCTTAAAGAAAACACCACCAAAACGTTAAGGTTGGCCCAGACTAGTTGAATACTTTTCAAATCCAACTCCCAAGTTTACAGGCATTTTGGGTCTTCCAGGATACTATTTTAAAATGTTTACCTTTTTTCCAATTTATGCTTTCAAGTGACAATTCATATAGTTAAGAAGAATATCCTGATCTTCACTCTGTGGTGCTGAATTATCTTCAACTCTTAAAACTCTTAATTCTACATAATATGACCATTTCAACCATGAGAATCCCTGTGGTTATTTGTTCAATGCCTACTTCCTTCTGAGGAAACTGGATCCCAGTACACCAGAATGGCCCTTTATTGCTTGAGCACATTGATGGGTTGTTATAGGCAGTTTGAATAAAGACAGGAAATTATTAGGTAAAATAGAGGGAAAAGAAACCTAAAGTTGGTTGAAGGTAACCTAGAGAATAGGTAGTCTGGAGTCAGGTAATCTAAATGCTTATTAGTCCTAAAAAGACTAAAGAAGAAGAATCTCCTTGGCAGTGTAGCAGAGAAAGATGATTTTTGGAGAACATACAGGTCTAACAAAGATTTTTAAAGTAGTTTGTAATGGAACGTGCAAGGTAAAATCTTTCCTCCAAAATGACTTTCAACATAATCAACATTGTTTATTGCTGTTTTAGGTATAAATTTTTTATGGAGAATGCAAACAGGTGTTGAGTCGTGAATTGTTGATTCTGGGGCAGTAAATATTAACAGAAAAGCTGACATCTATGATCCATACCAAATAAGTGACAGCCGTCAATCACCTATATCACACACCAAATACGTAGAGTCAGTCATAAAAGCTAGAATATAAGCAACATCAAGACTTCCAAAGACTAATGATATATGTCAACCTATTGTAACAGAGGGAATGGCCTAAAAAAGGATAAAATGTTTTACAAGCTGTCTCTTTAACCATCCCCATCCCACACATACACTCTTTTTGGGAATTAAAGCCTGCTTTCCTGCCAAAGGCCAGTGACTAGAAGGGTAGGGGAGTGTTCTTTGGGTTTTTGTACCATAAGAGATGGCTCAACAGATCTGTCCAGGCAGAGGTCACAAGACTGTCTTCATCTTGGAGTCAAGATGGAGTCGATCAGAACCATCAACTATAGTTGAACAGCAATACCCTGAAATTGAAACACTGCCCCCCCCCGACCTTTAAAAGTTTTGTATGCCTGTTTATAGTTAGGAAAATGGTACTTTAAGATGTGAGTCTGCCATTCTCCTCATTTGCTGGCAAATAAGGAGAATAAACTTCTCTTTTCTTCTCCCCAAACGATTTGTCCTTATTCTTCTGATGCAGGATAAGTGCTGAACTTTTGGTAACATTGTTATTAGTCTATTAGTATATACACATGATAACCTTTTAAACCTGGAAAGAGCCATAAAATGATTAAATATAACCTCTTAATTAAATATTTAACAACCCTAAAAGGTTACATAAGTTACTCAAAGTCACCCAGCTTGTTCCAGTCACAGACAGATAGAAAACCAAGGTACTTGACTCAATGTTTTTTCAACTACCTCAAACTGGTAAGGCATAATAGGAGAGGTGGGAGGAGAAAAAAACTGAGAAAGTGAGGTGAAACTATAAAAGGGAGAGACAGGAAGAATCTCAGTCGCTGACAGTAATAGATAATATCTATCATTTTATAAAGTTCTAAAAACTGTATTATACAATTATAGAAAAATACATTAAATAATATGCCTCATTATAGCTATTGTTGGGGTTCAGAGAACAATACTCCAAAGTATGGTGCATTGGCATGCTGAGCACTTTTTAAATAAAGGAAATTAAAAGGCCTTAGAAGCAGCCTCAGAACCGAGGAATTTCTGACCTTCTCCTGTTTCTTACCCAAACACAAGGTGGAACTCTCTCTCTGAAGTTCCTTTATCTCCCATTCTTCCAGAAAGAATAAAATTGCTTTCCATTCCTTCCTGAAATCTCATTATCTATGGCAGGAAAGAAGACTGAGGAACATAACTATGCCCAGATGACTTTGTCACAAGACATTGTTTTCTGTCTCTAGGGCTCATTCAAATTCTAAAGAGAGTCATTTACAAGCCAATTCCTATCTCCTAGGCCCATTCAGTGCCCCTAAAAATCACTTACAACCCTTCAAAATCAGCCACATTTCCCCATCACCCACTTCCCTATAAAGAGGATATATAAATTTCAACCATCTGTCCTTTTTTTGAGTCTCATATTTATAGGACTCTCATGTCCATGTGCATGTTAATAAGTTTATATGCCTGTTTCTCCTGTTAATCTATTGTCAGTTTATTTTGGCAGGATGATTCAATTATCAAACCTTCAGAAGGAAAGTTTAAACTTACTTATAAAACATAGTAATCTTACACATTGTTACCTTTACATTTTCATCATTATCCTTCCATTACCATTCTCTTTACTTTTTCTTGCATTATTGATTTTAGTTTATCATCTTTATACTTTTAGAAAAAAATGGGAAGCCAAATATTTTTCACCCCCAAAATGACTTAATGAAATAGCAAGATTGAACTAAATAAATAAGAATACCAATACCAGTAATGAAAAATTGCTTAGCATTTTAAAATTTATTCTCTAACAAAAATGTTCACTTAAGCATTCTCTGTTCAGTAGGTTATTTATTGCCTAATCTATGTAATTCATTACATTTAATCACTTAGATTCAGTTGCAAGTTTTTGTTTTTCTTCAGCAGCACCCTCACAAAAAAAAATATAAAATATATAAGTACCTTGAGTGCTCTTTATTTATATTTCTGAGTGACTAGAGAAATTTATTTGATTGCAAAGCTTAAAAAGAAACCAATAAGTCAGAAAAGAAAGTGTAGCACTGCTTCTACACTCATACTAATTTTTTTCTAATATGTAGACGCTTTACAATTTGCAAGTATCATTAAATATTTATAACTCAGTTGGGACTCCTTATTAGTAAAGTTTATAAATACTGAAATAAAGGTTGAAATAAAAATTACTTTTCTAAGATACTTCAATTTCATAGATTATTAATGTCATTTATGTAATATAGCATGAAAAAATGTCTAATGGGACAATTACTCATATTAAATAACCATTAATGATTGATACGTTATCAATTCACAATTTCTGAATATAAATATCCCATCAGCCAAATTAACAAAATTCAATTCATCTTATTTTTTAGAATATACTCTCAATATAATAAAAAGGATAATAATTTACAGGGGAAAGATCTTTGGATAGCACTTTCACAGTTTGCATTCATTCATTGATCTATCAAATAAATATTGACTACTTACTATATACAAAATCTTACTACAGACTCATATGACAACACAAAAATAGTTGTCCACCATGTGGCCAATATGAAAATAGTAAGGTTTTTTTTAATTATATTACCAGTGGTCTCTATTACACAAGTAAGGATTTTACATTATTACCATCTAAAGTAAAAAGGAAATGAGACTAATATAATAAATATTTTTAACTCATACTTTATATTAGCAATAATTCTATCCTATTCCTTCAGCAACTTAGTCTAAAATTTATTTTAAATTAAAATTATATAACTATATGTTGAATCCCTATTATATGTCAGACAGGGCTAGTCTTGACCATACAAAAATGTTGCTTAAGTTCAAGGAGATCAAAGCCTCGCTGTGGAGAGAGACACAAAGGTATTGACATAAACAGTAAAATGTCATGATAAATGTTTTCCTGCTGGTATACTGCCATGGGAACACAAATTCAAGTAGGATGCAGAGGATGCAGTTTTCAGGAAGAGACTTTTTTTTTTTTTTTTTGAGACAGTCTCACTTTGTTGTCCAGGCTAGAGTGAGTGCCGTGATGTCAGCCTAGCTCACAGCAACCTCAAACTCCTGGGCTAAAGTGATCCTACTGCCTCAGGCTCCCGAGTAGCTGGGACTACAGGCATGTGCCACCATGCCCAGCTAATTTTTTCTATATATATTAGTTAGCCAATTAATTTCTTTCTATTTATAGTAGAGACGGGGTCTTGCTCTTGCTCAGGCTGGTTTCGAACTACTGACCTCGAGCAATCTGCCCGCCTTGGCCTCCCAGAGTGCTAGGATTACAGGCGTGAGCCACCACGACAGGCCAGAAAGAGACTTCTTAAAGGAAGTAATATTTGAGGGCTAAATAAGAAAAGAAGGATGAGGAGGAAGACCAGAATCTTCATATCTAAGAAACAATTGCTTAACTTAAGGTAACAGATCTATTGCTATCTTTTCTTTTCTCACATTTTATGTTTTAGCTCTTACATTATTTCAAACAAATCACATCTTTAGAAATTATAAACCAAACAATACAGTTTTATAATTATTACTGTATGCAATTGATTCAGGCAGATAAGGCTTATGGGCAGTTCCAAACCCATACTGTCTTTTCCAGTGGCTGCTAAGCTGCTGGTTTCACAGCTATTAATACCTTGGTTGTGTGAATGCTGACTTTCAAGAATACTATGGGCCGGGTGAGGTGGCTCACGCCTGTAATCCTAGCACTCTGGGAGGCCAAGGTGGGCGGATTGCTCGAGGTCAGGAGTTCAATACCAGCCTGAGCAAGAGTGAGACCCCCATCTCTACTATAAATAGAAATTAATTGGCCAACTAATATATATAGGAAAAAATTAGCCGGGCATAGTGGCATATGCCTGTAGTCCCAGCTACTCGGGAGGCTGAGGCAGAATGATTGCTTAAGTCCAGGAGTTCGAGGTTGCTGTGAGCTAGGCTGACACCACGGCACTCACTCTAGCCTGGGCAACAAAGTGAGACTCTGTCTCAAAAAAAAAAAAAAAAAGACTACTATGAATCTAGGGAAAGGGGGATGGAAACAGAGCAAATTAAAGTATCACAAAAATCATTGTTCCTACAGAAATTCAGCCATTTTTTCTTGTAAACCATTGCTTAATTTCCGGAGTGCTGAAAAAGTTATTTTAACCATTTTTGCCAGTGTCTCGCTGCTTTTAAGGAGTGGATTTTCAGAGGTCTCCACTCTGCCATTTCAAAAGTGCTTCCCTGAGGCTATGTTTTTGAATTACATTTAACAATGAATTGATTTATTGGAGAACAAAGAGGTATCTTAAAAGTAATTGACTTTTCAATATAGATAGCAGAATTCATGTAGCCAAATTAGTATTATTTTGTTCAAAATCACCACTCTTAGAAAGAAGTACTACTTATTCCAGGGTAGTTCACATACTAAAACATATTGTGAATTTTTCTACTTTTCCTTACCAATGAGTAAGTTAAAAAAAATTTCAGTGTTTTAATAATGGCTAATCAGCCCCCTTTGGGAGAAATTAAATTGAACAAAGCCTAATTAACAGGTATTTGATCAGGCTGAATGTATAATCATATTTTTTCTAAATTAAGTGATGTCTATAAAGTTATAAGTGTAATATTTGTGTTTGGATCATAATCTAACTATAAAAAGCTTATTACAAAAAAGTAACTTCCTTCAAAATATTATAACCGATGGAGATAACATTGGAATAAGCATATAGCATTCCCAGAAGACATATTTGCCTAACAAATTCTACAGTGAGTGTTAAAAATATAAATCTCATTATTTTATTTTCAAATCTTACATATGTTAAGGCCTTTTTACAAACCACTCAAACTAGCAAAGCAAGCTAAAAATCAGCAAAACATGTATAGATGGTGTCCTTTGGATTCTCTTCTTTCATTTCATTTACACTCCCGTTGAAATGATGCCCCAACAGAAAGACAAAATGTACTCACTGTTGTTATTTGAGATGCTCAAAACTTAAAACAGAACAAACTGGTCATGACAGGGTAAGGGAGAAGTCCTATACTCTGCAAATGTTGCAAAACCTCCCTTTGTATGACCAAGTCAGACCAGTTTCATAGATAGATAGATAGATAGATAGATAGATAGATAGATAGAGATATATCCATCTATATATACAGTATTATTTTTGCCCATGTATTTATTTATTTCAAAATATTACAGGGGAATAAATATTTTTGGTTACATGAATTGCATTTGTAATGCTTGAGTCAGAGTTATAGGTATGCCCATCATTCAGATAGTGTTCATTGCACCCCTTAGGTAGGTTTTCACCCATCCCCTCCTCCCCACTTCTCACTGCTTGATTTCCCTTGAGTTTTACATTCCTCTGTGCACATGTATGATCACCAGTTAGTTCCAATTTAATAACGAGTACATGTGGTGTTTGTTTTTCTATTCTCTAGATACTTCACTTAGGATAATGCTCTCCGGTTCCATCCAAATTGTTGCAAAAGGCATTAATTCACCCTTCTTATGGCTGAGTAGTATTCCATGGTATACATATACCACATTTTGTTAATCCACTCATGAAATCATGGGCACTTGGGTAGATGCCACATCTTTGCAATTGTGAATTATGCTGCAATAAACATTCGAGTGAAGGTATCTTTTTGACAAAGGATTTCTTTTCCTTCAGGTAAATATCCAGTAGTGGGATCCCTGGAATGAATGACAGGTCTACATTTAGCTCTTTGAGAAATCTCCATATCATTTTCCATAGAGGTTGTACTAATTTGCAGTCCCACCAACAATGTATAAGCACTCCTTTCTCTCTGCATCCATGCCAGGATGTATTCTTTTTGGGCTTTTTAGTAAAAGCCATTCTAACTGAAGTAAGGTAATATCTCATTATGGCTTTAATATTCATTTCCCTAATTATTTTTGACATTGAACATTTTTAAATATGTTTACTGGCCATTTGTCTATCTCCTTTTGAAAAGCTTTGTTCATTTCTTTTGCCCAATTTTTAACGGGGTTTTTTTTTTCTTGCTGATTTGCTAT
This sequence comes from Mirza zaza, assembly GCA_008750895.1. NCBI lineage: Eukaryota > Metazoa > Chordata > Mammalia > Primates > Cheirogaleidae > Mirza > Mirza zaza. The sequence goes on along the minus strand of VSMD01061721.1, from coordinate 93,624 downwards.
AGTCCTTTGTAGATTCTAGATTTTATCCTATTATCAGAGGTATAGCTTGAGAATATTTTCTCCCATTCTATAGGCTGTCTGTTTGTTCTGTTGATTATTTCCTTAGCTGTGTAGAAGCTTTTTAATTGAATCAAGTCCCATTTATTTGTTGTTGCTTTAATTGCCTTTGAGAGTCTTAGTCATAAATTCTTTAACCAGGTTTGATATCTAGAAGAGTTTTTCCTATATTTTCTTCTAGAATTCTTATGGTTTCATGCCTTACATTTAAGACTTTTATCCGTCTTGAATTAATTTTTGTGAGAGGTCAGAGGTATGGATCCTGTTTCATTCTGCTGCATATGGCTATCTAATTTTCCCAGCAACATTTATTAAACAGGGCTTCTTTTCCCCAGTGTATATTGTTGTCTGCTTTGTGAAAGATCAGTTGTCCTTATGTGGATAGTTTTATATGTGGGTTCTCTGTTCTGTTCCATTGGTCTATGTCTCTATATTTGTGCCAATATCATGCTGTTTCGGTTACCATATTCTTGTAGTACAGTTTGAAGTCTGGTAACATGATGCCTCCTGATTTGTTCTTTTTGCCTAAGATTGCTTTGGCTATTAGAGCACTTTTCCAGAGAAGGTGTAGAATTATTTTTTCTTGATGTGTGAAATATGACATTGGCATTTTGATGGGGATTTCATTGAATCTGTAAATCACTTTGGGATCAAATGGTACATGTCTTTATCTGGAAATTATGGTATTGATGGAGTTCAGCATATGCCACCCCAAAATATGGCAGTAGGAGACTAGAATATGTCACTCCAAATATGCCTCTTTAGCATAATGATTATTTTGAACTAGTTATTTTGAGAAATTTCAAATACAAAAACTCTCAAAAGTGACCCTTTTGTAAGAGAAATTTATATCTATAAGGGAAATCTCCATTTGTAAGGCTATTTTCCTCTCTCTGCACAGGAGAGGGGATAACTAAATCACTAGAGACTGTTAATCAATAGAGAACACACAGTCTTAAATCTGCATAGCAAACCTTACTCTTGGTTTACTGTGCTTTTCTGGCCCATCTCAACTTTATTGGGTATTTCCCCATGTCCTTCTTTCTTTGTTCAGAAAACATGGTGTTTAAGCTTAGAGTCAAAGCTACTTCTTTGAGATCTTCTCTAGATAGGGATTTACTCATAGGTATCTCCCATGTACATAGGTGGTATACATGTTATCAAACTTCTGTTTGGTTATTAAACTTCTCATGTTAATCTGTCTTTTGTTACAAGGAATCCTAGCTAGGAATTCTTGAAGGATGAAGGAGAAGATTATTTTTCCTTTTTTATAGAAGGTCTTTTGTTTTTTTGGGTAGATGCCCAGTAACATCTTCACTCGAATGTTTATAGCAGCACAATTCACAATTGAAAAGATGTGGAAACAACCCAAGTGCCCATCAATACATGAGTGGATTAATAAAATGTGGTATATGTCTACCATGGAGTACTATTCAGCTATAAGAAACAATGGTGATATAGCACCTCTTGTATTATCCTGGATGGAGCTGGAACCCATTCTACTAAGCATCCCAAGAATGGAAAAATAAGCACCACATGTACGCGCCATCAAATTGATTTCACTGATCAACACCTAAGTGCACATATAGGAATAACATTCATCGGGCATTGGGCAGATGGGAATGGGGAGGAGGGAATGGGTATATACATATATAATGCGTACCATCTGGGGGATGGACACGCTTGAAGCTCTGACTGGGGGGTGAGGGCAAGGGCAATATACGTAACCTAAACATTTGTATCCCCATAACATGCTGAAATAAAAAAATATGTAAAAATAAATAAATTTTTTCAAAAGATTATTTTTCCTCCCTTACATCATTACAGAGCTAGCTAAAGGCCCTTAGAAATCATCTCTAAGCCTCACATTTTTAAATTAAGGAAATTGAGAGCTAGAGAACTGCCCAAGGTCATTCAGCTATCAGAGATGTAACAATCTAAGAATTTCCTATAATATATCAGGCACTGGGCTAGACACTTCTTTTTACAAAATAAAACTATAAGTTGGGCATTATTACAATGACATCCAGTGCATTGCTCTTTTCACAATTTCACACTGCATAAATGAATAAATTCTCAAACAGGCTTCAAAAAATGGAATATCCAGGGTAGACAGTCTAAAGAATTATAATAAAATTTTTTAAAGTAACACTTGTTTTGTAAAAATGGAAGTAAATAGAAAGGAAAAGAGAAAAACCACTCTATATAAAATATAAAAATATGTTTACACTAACTCAATTATTTAAAACAAATTATGTGTGGCATACAAATATGACTTTTTTTTTACAAGAGTTCTTGCAGGTAGGAAATGTATTTGATTTTTGTGACTACTTCAGATTTCCTCATAACAGCAGTATAATACAGGACTCAATACAAAATAAGAGAAAACACCAGGCAATCAATTTTAGTTCTTTTTACACTGACAAAGCTTGTTAAGGAAAGAAAGATTTTATTTTTATGGATGGGAAGAGGATTTGAGTATCTATTTTCAAATAGCAGGTAGTATTCCAGCAGTTTGGGGCCATTTTGGGCTCGAGGCACTTTAAAATTAATGGGTGAGCCAAACAAAGGGCATATTTTCATTCTGCATCAAATATGTATGCTGGTTCCTAGCAGATACAATATGTTTGTGCAATTGTGGCACACCTTTATTATTCCAGGTAGTAAATGAAGACATTGCCTTCAGAATCATCCCTGAGTCAATTGAAAGAGATCAGCAAATAAACTTTGGTGACTCTCACACATACATAGAAAAGCTGATTTCTCCTGAGAGGTGTATTCAATCTGTGGCTAAATAATGCCATATTTAATGCCCATCTGTGGGAAGTAAAACACTGTGGAATGAACATGGGCGTTGGTGCCTGAGAGCCCTTAGTTCAAATCCTAGTTCTGTCATATACCAGTTGTATGAATTTTTAAAAATCCTCCAATTTCCCTGGACTTCAGTTTCCTCATCTGTAAAATGGGGACAATATTATATACATCATAGGATTAATGTGAGGATTACATTATATAGCTCATGTAAAGAATTTAAAAAAATAGCTGGCATATAATAGGCACTTAATAAATGGTGCCTATTTTCTGTTCCCTCTACAATTTAGTTAAAGTTACCTATTATTTAAGCATCCTTCAGTTCTTACCAAACTTGAAATTGGTACGGAAAATCATCTATTTTTTCTCCCATTGTATTAAGTAGCAAAAGAAAAACATTCAAGAAATAGGAAGGCCTTCAACACACAATTTTTTGTGTCTGTAAAATTAACTCTGTGTTAACTCCTAAATTAAAATACTATAACATAGAACTAACTATAAAATTGAAAAAGAATAGGATATTAATTTACAGGTGATTTAAAAATACTAGTTGTCTCAAAAGGCATTTCACAAGCCTGAGAATTATTTCTGGTGTGACTTTTCAGCTCTGCTGAAAGAAATCCTTTCCCTAGCTCTTACCAAACTTGAGATTCTTGAGCATAATTTCTTGGCACTTCTTCTGAGACCTCCAAAAAGCAAGAATTCCTGCTGAGTTATTCAAAATGATGACTGGCACATTGTCTTTTTAATATTCAAACCTATTCCATACTAACAGTCAATGGTTTTGCCATCAATTTCATTCAAATATTTTCTGAATATTTTTCATATAGTATAATAAAAATATAGTAAAAACAATCTTCTGAAATTACTGTGTTATGTTCTCCATAAAAAGCATCCCTTATACAAATATAGCTCACATTGACAGCATAGAGACTTGAATTCATAGAAGGATTTTTCTTCCTGTAGCCATTCATACCCAGCTCACAGACCAAGCCAATCTGCATCCTCCAAATGCAATCAGATGATGTGACCAGCCTTGAAACACTCATCAGATATGTTTTCTAACATATATTCTTGGTCCAATCTAAACTTGGGTATTTGGAAACAGACCACTCAGAACACCAGCATTTGATATTGTGTTCAAAGATTGCAGAAAAACATATGGTTATAATTACTCTAGTACTCTCCCTGATTATATAATTAGGGGTATAGTTTTCATTTTAAAAGAGCACCAAATAGGCTATGAATCTGTAAAAAGAACAACTTTTACTGAGAATGGTAGAGCCTCTTGGCACCATATTATGAGATTTTACAGTCAAAGTGAATTTATCCCGTTCTGTAATTGGCATTGTTTATAAAAAGCATTTAAAACCATTTCATCTTTTGTTAATATGCACAGTTTCAACACCATTATGTAAACTCTCAATGTGAATATTAGTGGTTTTTAATCACTGAAATTGACTCAGAAACTCAGAAAATCAACCCTCAAAATAAATAGCTTACTATTCTGTAAAATTTTTTCCTGGAGCAAATGGAAGCAGTATTATAAAAATGGCTTTTAAATCCAACAGGACTACAGATTTTTTCTGTAGCTTATAGTTTGGCAAACACTGCCTTAGTCCTAAGTAAAATTAAACTTAATGGAAAATCTTTTCATTACGTGTGTTTGGGTCCCAATGACAGAAGCACAGACAATTTCTTTGCATTAACTTCCATTTGTTTGCTTCAAAATGGAAGAAAATCTTCTCAGCATATGAATTCCAACAAGTAGCTTAACATCACTTTTCATTAATTATCAAAGCAACTAATGTAAAGAGAGTTTATTCAGTTTATAAGGTAAATGTCTTGCCAATTGCTTAATAAGAGTGTTAACAATGGATTATACTGCATATTACCCATGCATTTTTTCTTTCTTCCCTTCAAATAACATTGAAACTTTAACAGAAGATGTGGAACAAATCAGCTTTCATAAAGTAGTTCTTGCAAAAAAATACCAACAACAAAATTATATTAAAACTATACTGAAGTTCTACCACAGAACACTGCAATCAAAAGACCCATGTGCTAACATTGACTCATATTGGCCTATGACACCCATAAAAAGATTATCTCCTTGTGACCCTCTTAAATTCTGAACCCCAAGAAAGTTTTCAGAAAGAATTTTTCCAAAATCTCTCTCTTTGTTACCCATAAAGCTTCATTCAAGTACTAAATGATAGGACAACGTCTCTAAATTTTTTTGACCAAGTACTCCTGTTCAAAAAAAAATTTTGATTTTTATATATACACAATTTTATATATACACAATTAGGTGTGTATATACCCATCCCCTCCCCGCCATCTGCCTGGCACCTGATAAATGTTACTACTGTATGTGCACTTAAGTGTTGGTCAGTTAATACCAATTTGATGGTGAGTACATGTGGTGCTTGTTTTTCCATTCTTGTAACACTCCGTTTAGCAGAATGGGCTCCAGCTCTATGGGCTCCAGCTCCAGAATAATACAAGAGGTGCTAGATCACCATGTTTTTGTGGACACACTTGAAGCTCTGACGTGGGTAGGACAAAGGCAATATATGTAACCTAAACATTTGTACCCCCATAATATGCTGAAACAAAAATAAATAAAATGTATATATATTTTTTATATATATGTATTTATATGCTACATACAAGTACTAATCTTAACCTTTATATTGAATATTACAAAACCTAACTTTTTTTCTTTTTTAGATAAAAAGTAATTATCAGTAGACAATCTAACACTGGATCATTATGCATGCCTCCTGAGTACTTCACTTTGGAGAAAACTGTACTATATGCTGAGTCAGATGTGGATCATTAGCTATGGAAGAGGTGGAAATTTTCAGTTAAAAGCCTTAGGTGTAAAAAGAAAAAAAGGAGAGAGGATAGAAAGAAAACACCAGGTCACAAATTGTATAAGTTTTAAAGTTCATTGATTAAGCATCATCATATGCCAGAACTTCACATTAGTTATCTTGTAAATCCTCAAAAGAAACATTAAAGGAAGTATTATTTTTTCCCTTGTATGGATGAGGAAAGTAGGATCAGAATAATTACATCTAAGGTCTAGGTCCCAAAACCCATGATTTTTAGAGACGAGGAAGAAAGTTAAAGAAGTCTATCAAACATGGGGCCCTCTCATATTCCAAAATCCTAAAGATCTCTTACCACAAAGAAGGCAAATCTAGGAACGCATTTATTAACTTCTTATTCTATCCTTTATCTAATTATCAAAATAAAACATATTCAGTAAATCAATTTAAAGACTCTAGAAACAAAGGGCAAAACACACTAAATTATTATCAGTGCTTAAGAAAATCATCATTATCTTTTGAATGCCTGTCATTTTTTAAGTAAGTAACATGGCTCTAACAGTAGGTTTTAGAACTACGGTTATCCCTCATTCAATGTGCAAATGCCAGCAACTCTAATGATTCCATACTTAGAATGTTAAAAAGTTTAGTAATGTCTGCTTTTCCTACTTTTATTTTGGTTTTTTATAAACTCACACAATGTGTGGCATGTAGCTCCACAAATTCTAATCAATTATGTAAACCCAATTTAAATAAAATATATTAACTGTAAACATTCATGAGCACATATGCTTATTTGCATGACCCTCATGCATTATATTGCCCAAAAGTTTTTAGTGACTTTAAGGTATGGAAATACTATGACTCCAATCAACACAGATAACAAAAAGATCCAATTCTTACCAAAAGTGTTGAAATATACTTTTAAGTTGTTTTGAAGAACTGTGCATAATTGAACTGTGCACAACTGTGCTATTACTAACATAATAGCATTTTCAAAAGAAATAAGAATATACAATATTTTTCCAAAAGCTGATCTACCAAAGGAAAATCATTCCAAAAAAAAGTTTATATTATCCAGTTAAGAATATTAGAAGAAATTAGGTTTCCAAAGTATGAGTTTTTTATAATATTTTTAGTTTATTTTATAATTCACATAAAAATTCCAGACTCTAGTATCCAAGTAAATATATAGTCTTGGTCATAGAAAATTAATGTATACTGACGTATGAGTATGATGAAACAAAAGTAGTAAACAACAGAAAATTTTTTTAAAAACTACATCTTCTTAAAAACAAACCTTGCAAAAGTCAATATTGTTTCAGGAGCAATTTATACTGTATTCAAATAAAATTCAAATAGGATTCAAACATTATTTAATTCTAATAAGAAAGTTCTATTGTCACATAGAAAGTAAATAAAATTCATTACCAGTTATGTTGCTTTTACAGGACTATAAAATACAAAGCCTCATACAATCTAGAATTTATTAAGATATACAAAATGATAATAATAATGGATAAAATTTATCAAACTATTCTGTGTGCCAGAATCTGCACTATGCATTTTATGTGTATTATAACTTTGAATCTTTACAAGAACCTCATAGTTAGATGCTATTTGTGTTCCCATTTCCACACAGGGAAAACTGAGGCAACAAGAGGTAAGAATTATGACCAAGGTATATCACCAGTGGAATAGCCAGACTTTGACCCAATGATGCCCGACTCCAGAGGCTCCTCTATGAACTGTTACACATATGCAGTAAGATAGTTTAAAATACCACAAATCTTTAAAGAATGTGTAAAACAAATGATTGACAATACCAATTAGTACCCTGATCTACCTCCAAAACTAGCTCAGCAATCCCTCCCAGGGGAAGGACCCTAAAATCTTCTTTAATCTATTAATACCTAATATATAGCTCAGAGGTAAAAAGATTCTGCTAATCTATTTTCAGTCTGTCACACACTAATTGATGTGTGTGTAATGTTGAGTTTACTTACCTATTCAGCCTTTCTTATATAATACAATTTGTGGTATGACAGATTGCAAAAAAGCATAAGCTTTAAAAGATGGGCTTTGGGGTCAGATGCACAAGGATTCATGTCACCCCTCTGGCTATTTTTGGCTGTGTAATAAATTGATCTCCAACTGTCAATTTCTCTTTTTTATAAATGGAGATATTAACACCTGCGTCATAAAATAGCTGTAAGGATTAAATGAAATAATATGTGTAAAATGTACATAAAGTGAAATAATACATGCACAGTGCTTGGGACATGGTGAGCTCCCAAACTGTAATAGTTAGAGTTATTTTGGGCCACCTGGAGTTAACAGTGTGACCTACAGTACAAGAGAAATGGTAGTTGACCTGTTGAGTGGCTAAAATTGTGACCTTGACAAGAAAGATAAATAATCTAGCCTGGTCCACTGATTTTGTGTAAGTCTCCACAGCACTTACTCACTCACCCATTTAGAAACCATTTCTCCTTTCTCTAGCATTTCTCATTGTTATCTCTAACAAGTGATTTATTTCAAGTTAATTTTTCTCATTTCCTGTGACCTGTTCAGAAGCTCCTTGCATATACTCTTTTATGAGCACCTAATTAGTTTGTTATCCTTTCACTAAATACTTCAGTCTATGCCTTTGATACACTGGGGCTCATTTTACTATGTAACAAACTACCACAAACACCTAAAAATTGTTTAAAAGACCACCACCACTCCCCGCAAAAAGAAAACATTGTATATTGTCATAGCTTCTTCATAATATTTACCAACATTAGGACCACTTTCCATGAAAAATAAACATAAAAAGTAAAACTGGAATCAAGATTTTTCTTAATAATTTAGTGTAAAACAGTGAGCACAATGATTGTAGTAATATACTGCATTTATTTCTCAAATTTAAATATGTAATGATGCTACATTGGCTTACCCCTTCAGGTTCCATAATCAGTCCCTCCCTCTCTCATTTTTACATTTATAAATTTCTATTTGGCCCTTTTCTTTGAAAAGCTACAAAGAAGAGCTACTCTAAGGAATAGAAGTATTTTATCAACATTTGTAATAGAAAAACTTTAAAATTTAATAGAAAGTCATAAAGGTATTAATACATTTCAGATTCAAGTGAAAATAGTAATGGTTTTCAAAGTGCAACATGTCTGATTGGCAATAGGAAATAGGAACAGATCATTTGGTTTGAGTTGTGTTGAACCCTGAAGTTCTGTGTGGCCACTATGTATCACAATTAATGTTTTCCAGTAACTCTAATGGGCTCACTGGGGTCTGGAGCTCTGGTAACTATCAGCACTTGAAACTTTTATCTCTCTATGTAACACTAGATGAAATTAACATTCTAGTTTAGGATTTTGAATCTCATAAATTCCTACAGAGAATTAGTAGATTACGAATGAAGCAATTCTCTAAAAATAAAGGAGTTTTAAACACTACCTATTTCCTTGATGATATTAGGTTATATAAAAGGATTATTTCTGAAAATAAAGTTGCTAAGCTTGATCAAGCAGACTTGTTTTTTTATGAGTAGATTGGGTTTTTTCCAGCATAACATTTTGAGGAAAATTCCTTCAAAGGTCCCCTTAGAAGGTGCTTGGACAGAGCCCCAGTAAAGACAAAATCTATAAAGCTTACAGATAAAAATCAACTTCAATTGTATCCATCAATAATTGTCCATTTTTATTACTGGACAGAATTAATTAATTTTGTTTTATTTAATAAATATTTTCATAGAATTCTTTACTAGATATTATCTCATATTTCTAAGTAGTTCAAAATGTTGAGGATTATTTATTATGGGAACATGTTACTAATGCATTTATTACATTTTCTTTTCTGTCCAAGTTACACATCTTAAATGTTCTAAGTCCAATTGGCCCTGAATATGGTGAATGAACTTCAGTCACTAAAGAATCCCCTGAAGGCTTATCTAACACCAGTCAAGGTTATATCACACCAAGATTCTATTTAGAAGGCTTTACTGGGTCTTATTCATCCCCCCACCCAACACTTCTCTCTCTTACTGTTAGCATAATGTTTGGCACTCTGGGCACTCAATAAATGTTTGCTGGAAGAAATAAACAAATGAGTGTTTAGAGACCTAAATATACATAAGGAAATCTAATGCTCAAAGTAAATATACCAATGTAGACAGATACAAGTTAAGAAAAAGACTCATTGTTGGCACAATTTCAGGGTAATTATATATATATATATATATATATATATATATATATATACATATATATATACACACACACACACACACACACATACACAATCATCCAGAAATTTCAAACTTAAAATGGATTCAACTACACCAATTAACCTTCTCAATAATACCTATTTATGTTCCCTTCTGGGCCCCAAAATTGAATTAATTGGGTCTTTTAAAATTACACTAGCGATTTGAGCAACATTTTTACAAATGAGATGTTTTGATTTTTCAGAAGAAGAATGCATACAGAGTAATGCACAATGTCAAATAAACAAAATTATCAGGCACCTGAAATTTTCACCAAGGGAAGGAATTATACGAGGATGACTCTCAGTTTTGCCACTGAGACAGGAGCTAAAAAGATTTAAGACTCTGCCAGTTAAATCAATCTCAGTGATCTCTTTTATTGGGGGGAAGTACTAATTTGATTTATAAAAGTTTAATTTCAAATTAAAACAGCTGTTAATATCCTTTATCAACGATTACTTTGTTATACATAGTAGGAAGATAAGCAGATAAGGTCATCTGTCTAAACTGAGATGTTGTGCATTATTTACAGCTCTAATCTTTGTTCAGTAATAGGTAGGTGTAGTTCTAATTCTCTTGGCTAATGACTACAATACAATGCTCAGGCAAATTAGAGAAATAGAATGTTCTGTCACTTTAGCAGTATTGCTAAAAAGTGATGCAATAAAGAGTATCAGTTGAATTAAGTGCCTTCACCAATGTCATAATTCACCCCAAAGATTCTAACACTAAAAACACACCCCCATGAAATGAACTCAAGTAGAACGGAATTTCTGTATTTGTTTGGCATTGGCTTCTATGACTAATTGCCCCTTCTTTAATGTAATTTTGGGGCAGAATGTAGTGTTTCATGGTCATCAACTAAATGTATATTATCTGTGAGAAAACATTTACTGAAAATTGTTCTCTTGAATTCAAAATGAAAGTATCCAAGGACAAAGAAGAAATTTTTTTTCAAAAGTCTTAGGGAGAAAATAGGACTTTTAAAAAATCAATTCACAACAAGAAATGGATCATAAGTTGTAAAATTATAAAGTCTTTTTTACTGGAAGAGAGGAGTATTAGCAGTTGAGGAAACCAGTGGCATGGTAAGATGTACAGGTACTTTCTAAGTTGGCTTCATTTGAGTCACATAGGAATCCCAAATTGAATCACATGAGAAGTTAGGTCAAAGACAATTTTTACTTCAGTAGTTTCTCAAGGGTAACAGCTATAGATAGGCTGTAATGCAGCTGTTAAGAGTAAACAAAAATCTTCAATTTCTACAGCGGCAGATTCCATGCCAGTTCTAAGTGTACCTAACCTCTCATAGCTGCAGCCACAAATGAAATCAATAAAATCAGGCGTCCAATCAAGACCTAGGGTTCCTTCTTAATACACAAAGGTTCCAATGTGGGTTTTAATTAGCCTCCATGAAAATAAATGAACAGTTGAATAAAATCAGCTTGAGTTTGAAAAGACGTACAACTGTGACTCTACCATTTTACTCTGTTAAATCTTGTTCATTATAATATCCACCTCAGATGCCGATAAATGATGCTATGCAGCAAGGTTTTGAAATTTTAATGTACCATACACATGCAGGCTACCACCTACAGATGCTCACAATGTGCAGTTCACAGCTGTGCAACATCTAAGGGAGGGTTCATAGCAGACATTGTGGATATCATGAACTTTTCAGGGAAATCAAAGTTAAATGTTTAAATGTTTTCTCCAATAAAAATTTCTGACAAAGGTAAAGTATGGGTAAGCAATGACCCTATAAGATTTTATCATTAATCCAAAAATTATATTATCTCAATTAAGAGGTTTCTGGGGGAGGAAAACACAGGTAAAAGTTATAGAATTAATTTTTTTCCTGTTCTCTCTGAAACATCATTGCATACTGACTTAAGGCAAATGGTACAGTGCAATGCAGCGTCAAAGCCTCAGAGAGTATTGTCTTCCAGCTAGCTCTATGGCTGAGCATTTAGCAGGCCATGTAGCCATTCTACAAAGCCAGCTGTTTCTGAGTGTTATACACATAGTAAGCCCAGTAAAGTCTGTGGGCTTGGTATTACTGATGTCATAAAAGGGTCTGTTTACTGGAGGTGATTTTATAGGTTTATCATGCATATGCATAAAACATTTCATAAATCAAAAAATGACAGAGATAATACAAGTAAGAATAACAGATAATAATGAAGATAATACTGTAAGAAAAGACAAATCAGTATTTATACTTTGTGTCTTTTTGAGGACAAAGCACCCCCAGCCTCCTTTGGGATAAAAGGGGTTCATGTAATGCAATCTCCCTGCCACTGGTAGCTGGATAGTCCCATTATGATGATGCCATACCAGGAGTTTAGTGTTGGTCCCTGATCTTGGCAAGTTGGATACTCAACGAATGAAGAAAGCTAGATCAGCTTAAATCAGCTTGGTTGAGGGAATTATACAAAGCTCCACCCATGTTGTCGAGCTTTGTATAATTTCTATCCAACCACCACACCACATTGGACATGGACTTTTTTAGCAAATAGCAAAATTTCTAGAAAAAGAATTTGACTGACATTCACAGAAGGGGTCATTCACCCATCTGAAAATTGAGTACTCCATTCACTGTAGATCTCTTTGGTAGGCAATAATGTGAGGCAGGAATATCCTCACACTTCATGACAATTCCAAGGAGTCTCCTCAAGACTTCCTTGTCACTAACTTAAAAATGTTTTTCTTTCTAACTCCCTGACCAGCCTACTGATGTGTTAGGCACTGCCCATGAATTAACGTATATTGATAGCTTAGGACATCTCTACTTCTACAGGAAATTAACAATTTAACAATTTAGATATAGTGCTCAGGGTTTAGTCCATTGGAAGGATTTTCCTTCCCACTGTCTTTCATATTCATTCCTCCATGGGATGCACCTATTCCCTACAGCTTGTTTCAGTATATCATGCAAATCCATCCACAAATCAAGGTCTTGCATTTTCCTTCTCTGTTGACATGTCATAGGAAATTTCCCACGAAGCCATAGATATGGGTCGAAGAGGCAGAGGAATAGGACCAACTACCATGGGAGTGTAAGTCACCTGCTTAAGCAGTTTACTTGTGCCATCTGGGCCTGCTCAGGCCTGCTCTTAATGTACCACATTTGATTTCTAATGGAATGCTGCCAGTCACATCCAATATTATGGTTCACTGGATTCAATAACATCTGTTCTGTATGGGCAGTTCAGATCACATACTCACTGTGTGTCCAGTGGTCATGTAGGTGTTTGGTCTATATTAAGGTCTAGAAACAAGCCAGAAAAACTTCTTTTCAAATGTAAAATAGTTGTTTGTAGATGAGGGGTCTTTGTCATGATTCTCCTTTGGAGTTTTCCAGAAACTCCAAATAGTATCTCTGCCTATCACATACATTTCTAGTACATTGAGTCTGCTGGGCCATAATATTCATGAAGCAAAACAGTTTGTTCTATAGACAAGACCAACTACAGAGTTATTTCTTTCTTCTGGCTTCACTCAAACTGCCAGCCTTAGAGTTTATCCAGTAAATGGGCAGCAGCAACCCACCCAAAGGCGATAAATGTTGCATTCAAAATCCAAAGAGTGAGAGACAAGCATTATGCCTCACTCTTGATGGTGAGTGGGTTCAAGGTGCACATATAGTAATTTGTCTCATTTTAGAAGAAATGGCCTGACTTAGTCTCATTGCAATTCTAGAAACTTCCCTGATGTGGCAGGCCCTTGAACTTTTACAGGATTTATCTATCTCCCATACTCTGACATGCATATATCTTACTAAGGTGACTATAGTGCTTGCTACTCCATGTCCATTAGGTTAAATTAGCGTAACACTATCAATGTAATAGACATATTTTATGCTCTATTTGGATATAAAAGAAACCAAAGTCCCTCTGGATTATGTTACAACAGTGATGAGTTGAATGCTACTTATGATAAACCAGTTAACATATGCTATTGCCCCTATGATGTAAACGCTACTTCTCATTTTTCCATTCCAATGGTAATGGAAAGTAAAACATCTTCTGGGGGGCTATGCTAGTTAGTTCCCATAAAGGTAGCACAACTGGAACTATATGTGCAATTAGCATCACTACCTGATTAAGTCTGCAAAAATACAATCTCATACTCCATGATATACATGAGTTTTGCACTAGCCAAACAGACAAATTAAACATAAATATAGTATTAATAATCACCCTGGCACATTTTGTGTCTTTTATGGTGGTACTAATCTCTGAAACTCCCCCAGGAATGTGGTGTTATTTTTGGTTTACTATCTTGGTTGGGTGGAGGATACCATGCTTGGCCCTTTTTATTACAATAGCCTTCATTCCATGGATCAGGAAACCAATATGTTGATAGTGCCAGTTACTAATTATATCTTTTCTCATTATATATTCAGGGACTAGGAACTGCTGTTAGATTTAGAACATGACCACCTGTATCAAGATCTCCATAAATCTCTACTCTGACTGGTATATCATAGTGGCATTTAAGGTCTCTGAGGATCAGTGCCAAATAAGTTTAGCACCAGAACCTAATAACTCAGAGAAGTCTGAGTTATTTCCCTTTCTCCAGTGTACGGTTACCCTGGTGGAAGGCTGCAGAGTTCTTTGTGAAGATTTCTCTTTCCCAGTAGCTCTCAGGGTCATCCCTACAGTAAGTAGGTTGTAGTGTAGCACCTATCCAATTATAGCTTGTCTCAGTATACCATTAAAGATCTATCCATAAAATAGGACTACACTTTTTTCTCCTCTATTATGTGTGTGTGAGTGTGTGCATACACACACACATATACATACATATACACACATATACATACATGTATATCCATATATATATGGAATACTATTCAGACTTAAAAAAAGAAAAAGAAAATCCTGTCATTTAAGACAATATGGATCAACCTGGAAGAAGTTATGTTACGTGAAATAAGCCAGGCACAGAAAGACAAATACCACAGATCTCACTTTCGTGGAATCTGAAAAAGTTAAACTCACAGAAGTAGAGAGTAGAATGGTGGTTACCAGGGGCTAGAGGAGTGGGGGATTGGGGAGATGTTGGTCAAAGGATTCAAAATTTCAGCCAGGAAGAAAAAGTCCAAAAGATCTATTGTACAACATGGCAACTACAGTTAATAACAATGTATTGTATTAGGAAAATCACTAAGAGAACAGATTTTAAGTGTTCTTACCACAAAAATGATAAGTATGTGAAGTGATACATATATTAATTAGCTCAATTGAGCCATTCTTCAATGTGTATATATATATATTTCAAAATATGTTATACACAATAAATGTATATTGTCAACTAAAATAATATATAAAAATAAATTTGTTACCATTGCCATACCATTAAGTACCAAAGACTTGATCTTCAACAGTCTATCTTCCATGTGAACTTCATCTCATCTTACTACCAATGATAATTTGAGTAATTATAGTGTCACCACAAACCATGAATTACCCACGTCCCATTTTCCTCCATTGCGCTCTTCGAATATATGAAAAAACTAATTCCAGAATTTCATTTTTATTTCTGTTTATTAGGACCACCTTTGGTACAATGAGAAAGAGTACTAGGCAGAGTACTAGCATTACACAGATGGTACACCCAAATTAGAATTATTGAAAAAAAGATTTAATATGGGAACAAGTTAATAAAGCCATGGGCAAGGTACAAGGAAACCATAATGCTCTCTAAGTTTGGTCTCTGGACCAGCAACATCAATATCACCTAGGAACTTGTTAGAAATGCAAATTCAGGACCTCACTCAAGACCAGCTATTAATAAATTAGAGATGCTGGGAGTGAGGTCCAGTAATCTATGTTTTAACAAATTCCTTCAGGTGATTCTAATGTGTACCAAAGTTTGACAACCACTGACATAAGGTATAATGAAGTAACCAAGTGTTAATAACAGTGGAGCTATTACCAACCCTATGCCCAAAGAGGCAAGAGAATAGATTAGTAAGTGGAATCCAGAGAAAGTCATTTAGAGAGAACCACCCTGAGAGAATCAGCAACCTTTGGTCAAGGAACACAGGTACCCCCAGGAAACCCCATAACAAGGAGATAAGATAGTAAATAACACAACTTCTTTCCTTCTTTCTTCCAATTGCCAACCTGGAATCCCAAGTGGTCAAACTCAACCAGAATCAAGAAAGCAAAGGAACCTGATGATTTGGTACATTCTAGCCTTCCAGGGCAGAAAGCAGGTTGGAGAAGGAAAATTGTATCTGAAGAATATATAGAATATCTGGCATGCATGCCTAACAGGCTTTTGTGAACATACCCAAATTTTGGCAAAACTCCAAAGCATTTATTTGAAGAAGTTAGATATTTAAAATATTTTGTAATTTCCATGGCAACAATGGTTTCTCAGGAATAGTCATTTACTATTTAACCTAAAAATTAGATTCCAGTAAGTTCTTTTTTCATCAGTGACTAATCTCTTGCCCTGTTCCTCATGGCTTAACACAGTACCTGGTATATTGTAGGCATTAAATAAATGTCAGAGATTGTTGCTATTATTCAGAGATTATCACTATCATTAATTTTATAATCACCTCCTTTTCCTCTATGTAGATATTTAAATCCCTACCTTGTTTCCATGCTGCAACCACTGAGCTGAAGATCTAACCTGTCACTGAATTCTCCTAGGACTTCTGCTCATATCAGAACTTCTCCCTCTTCTAAATCCCATAATCTAAGTTCCATTCACCCACAAGCTACAGCCTACTGACTGACATAATTCTTTTCTCTTTTATAAAGTAGGTTTCTTGACTTGCATTTAATCATGTGTACCATTTTGGGCCTACTCTTGCCTTTAGTCAGACAAATAAACTATTCTAGTCTCCTCCTTGCTCTTCGCTCTATACTACTCTCTTATCATTGAAATTACCTTGACACTTGAAATGTACAGATACATAATGTGGAATTGAGCTAAATTAAGTGTCTGTATCCCCACCATTGACTTCCAAATGGCATTGATTCACTGTGCCCTTATCTGTACCTATTTCTATCAGAAAATGCTTGTATCTATCTATTCAGAACTTATCTGAATTTGAAGTCTCAGGAACTCTTATCAAGACTGTCCCTTCACCAACACTTCACTAGGTAGGGCAAGTAGTACATACAGAATAAGAAGCCTTGTTTATAATTATAGACCACTTTACCATATACATTCCCATCAATGTTTCATTTTTCACTGCTAAATTGAATTAGAAAGGATCCTAGACAGTCAGCAGATAATCATTTTAGACTGAGCTTTGTAAGAAAATAAAAATGAGACTTCATTGAATATTGTCTGATTATTATGAATATTTCTCTCAAATATTTCTTGCAAGTCTTTACCTCTCGGCTTTCTCTAAAATGAAAGAAATATACTTACAATTACTTTCATTAATGCTCTGCCAACTAGTAAAAGTAAAATATGTATTTTTCAAGATGTTGGAAGGATTGGCTAACCAATCTCACTTAACCCTTATTTGGCAACTGTTATATACCCAACAGTATACTAGTTGCTAGTGGCTCAAAGGAAAAGTAAAGATGCCCTCTTCCTTCAAAAGGAAACAAAAAATAAGCAGATAACTATAGTGACTAGTATTCATAAAAGTACAAAGTAGGTAGTGTCCTCTAGACTCTGTAATCTGAGAAAGCTTCCTGGAGGAGATATCCCAGAACTGTCTCCTAAAGGAAGAGTACAGTAAGTCAAGCAAAAAGAGTAAGGTATAAGGAAGAATCTGTACATACAAAGGTGTAATGGCATAAGAATATGTGAAGTCTTAAAGTAAAATGTGAAAAGTAAAGAAAAAAAGTCTGGATAGGTATGTACAGGGTAAATAAAGAAGGGTCTTATACCCTATGCTAAGAACTACACTAATAGCTGTAGAAAATCATTACAGAATTTTAAATCATAGAGTTAAAGAGTAACATTTTCCTTGTTAAAAGACCACTATGTTAGTTGTAAAAAAAAAAGGTAGGTTGGAGGGGACAAGATTAGATATGGAGAGACCATTAGCGTACCATTACAGTAAAAAGGGGAAAAAAAGGAAGGAAGAAGGAGGAGAAGGAGGAGGAGGAAGAGAAGAAAGAGAAGGAGAAAGAGGAGGAAGAGGAGGGGAGAGGGAGGGGGAGGAGGAGGAGGAACTGAAGTGGCAGGTGTTGAAGTGGAGGGAAGTAGATTAGTTTGAGAGATTAAAGAGGTAGACTCAACTGGACCTGGTGACCATCTGGTTGAGTAGCTGGAACAGATATCAGTGAATGCTAATACATGACTGAGCTCAGAAGGAGAAATAAGCAAAGATGACCAAAAGAGAAAGACCATAAAAATATAAGGAAAACTGTATCATGGCATTTCATACTCACAACAAGGGTTTGAGGAGAGACTGGCCTATGGGATAGGTTGAGTAAATCAGGTCTGAAGAGAAATCAGTGCATTTGACAATTAGGAAGTTGATGATGAAATTTGCCAGAGGAGTTTCAGAGATGGGATGAAGATAGAAGTCATATTTGTAAAGTGAGGAAAAAATAGGAGGTGAAGAAGTAGAGAAAGCAAGCGCAACTTTCTCTTTCAAAAAGATTAATAATCATATGTAGAAATAAGTGATAGCTAAAAAGATTTATAGAGCCAAGATAAGTTGATGGCTTTTTTTACCCCCTTTTAGATGGGAAGAACTGGAACGTATATAAATACTTGTAAGAAAGAGCTAATAAAGATAGAGTTTGGGGAAAGGATGATGGTATTCTTACATCAGAGATTAGAGGCTAGAGAGTAAGGGGCACTCCTGGTACAAAATTTCTTTTAAGTAATATGTCAAAACAAACTCCCAAAACCTGGAACACATACTCAAAACACAGTAATGCAGGATTCAAGATAGGTGGTTGAAGAAAAGCTCTATACTAATCCAGAGAAAAATCACAGGTACATACTGCCTGGCATCTTTAAATGGTGAAATCTAGCTAAAGAATAAATCAGGAGACCTTAATTAATCAAATCTTGACCATAAAGCTCAGGAAAGAGTTGGATAGAAATTTTACAGAGGAAGTTTCAAAAATGGCAGCGTGGCCAGAAAAAGAGGAAAGATAACATGCCAGTGCTGATATTTCATAACCTAATAGTTCTTCAGAGCTTCTTCTCCATCACTCTCCCTCAACCTCACATTATCCATCACACAGCATAGGACCATTTCCTTGATAGCTTTGGCTTTGGACCTCTCTGGAGCGCTCTGCAATTGGAATCCTAAAGAACATACAAGGATTAAGGATTCGCTTGGCTTTTAGGTTCCAATCCTTCCAAGGTAAAACCATTCTCATATCTGTCTTTCCTGGGAAGAGTATTCTAGAGGCAAAACCATTGCCACTTTAATGTAAGTATACATGGGAAGTGAAAGTAAACACTTTGCATGCAGAAAGAAAACATATCAAAGATTCAAAAACAAGGGATGAGGAAGAGGGAAGATACAGAAATGTAAATATTAAGAGAAAGTATGCATTTTGAGTGACTACAGGTTCTGGAGACAAACAACAAACTACCTGAACTCAAACTCAGACTTTATGCTTTAACGGCTATAGGAAAATATGGAAAAATATATTTCTTACTGTGTTGATTAAATGATTAATAAATGCAAAATGCTTAAATGGCTTCTATAGCTTTGTGATTCTCCCCTTAGTATCTTTCCCACAGAAAAGTAAGAGAAACCAATTTGTCAACTGGCAGAAAGTAATATCTACTCATTGATTAAAGCAT
Organism: Mirza zaza; assembly: GCA_008750895.1. Lineage (NCBI taxonomy): Eukaryota > Metazoa > Chordata > Mammalia > Primates > Cheirogaleidae > Mirza > Mirza zaza. The sequence continues at coordinate 73,896 of VSMD01061721.1, read as the reverse complement.
ACCGGTAATATACACAAATTGATAAATACTAATTGATTAAAAGTCATAGCATGTCTTCAACACTGAGTCAGAACAGATGGAATGAAAAGCTTTTGAAATCTTGAATTTCTACCTTATACATAACATCTTACTGGTTAATTGTTTTGGTAATTTTCTTTTTTAACCTCAGCAACTGCATATAATATCCCATTCATATAAACAACAGCACTAGTATCAGAGACCCACTCCATGATTGTCTAGTTTAATTTCATGAAGGAAAACAGTATGCTTATTTGAAGAACATCCTTGAAAAGCTGCAATAGTTAAACTCAGTATTCTAGATATTTTAGTATTAGATGTTGGGTTCTACTCTGCCTATCACCTGTTTCTAAGAATGAGTGCACAACATATAGCCCCAAACCTCAGACTATTCCCTAAGCATCTCAATGTGGCCCTTAGGTGACCCAATACATAAAATTCTGCACAATGGGTAGAAATAGCAATTGGTTAAGCAAGTGAGATTTCATCACTCTGCATCTATACAGGGAAAATATAGATGAAATCAACCAGTGAAATTAGGAATTAACACACAAAAAGAAATAGTCATATTAATGGTAGAGTACTACAGTAAAGATCCATGAAACTGTGTCACTGACAGGAAAAAATTATCTGGCCCTATTCCTAAAAGGTCCTGTGGGAACCTGCTACTCTACCCTACATGTGTTCTCACAAAACTCTCATAATTCAAATTCTTCATCCAGGACTGGAAATCGCCAAACTTACACACTTAGACATTTAGTTATCATTCCTTCTTCTCATTTGACGTATGTACTCATTGGATCACCCTTCTAACACTTAGGAGACTAAATCATATAATCACATCTTTAAGACATTTTTCCTATCCTAAAAGTCAAATGGTATATGCATAATGAGTATTGAAAGACTTCATTAATTAAACATGCCAATTAAGAGGACTAAGCATAACGTTCAAAGGAAAGAAAGAATTCTAGGATTGAATCAAACTACTTAAGTACTCAAGTTAACATAAAAGACCCAATTAATTCAACCCTTCACTTGAAAGTAAGGAAACTGGAAGCTAGGAAGTAAATCACTAGGGGTTGAGAGACTTGCCAAAGATGACACAGCTATTTAGAGGGAGAGGCAAAGCCAGAACCAGAGCTTTAAATTTCTATTAAAAATTTTTTTCTATTACATTAGTGAATTTCAATTCTCAAAAAATTCACTTGTCTGAACTGAATTCTTTTAACCTCTTAACTTTAATTCCAACATTTTTGAAAGGTGCTAATAAAATTATGATGATGGGAAGAATGTTATTTCATTTCGTTAAGAAATTTGAAGATAAATAGCACCATTATAATTATGACTCATCTCTAAAAGTTTAACATTTCAACCTTTGCTTCTTATTGTCTTTTTATACATATGATTAATGTGCTCTATTTCTTGCAGTTGTCACAAGAGCCACAAAATCTTTCAGTCCCTTTGTTGTGACTTGGTTTGAAAAAAAAAATTCACAATAACAACTTTTTCTTGAGAGCTCGTTTATATAAGTTTACCCAATAAAAAGATTACACCATCCACTCACCATTGTCAAGTGAAATGCTACTACGTAATCTTACAGTATCTCCTGACCAAATATTTGTGGCAGGTTTAAAGAGCTTCATAAACCTCTTCTACATTTCCACCATGTAGGAAGATGTATGGAAGGTGGCAGTATGAGTGCTAGAAAAAAAGAGAATGAAGGAGGAAAAACAATGAAACAGATGTGGCTGAGAAGCCTGGGGACAATAGAAGAGACACAAAGAGAAATAAAAATACAAAATATTCATAAATGTATGTATATAGGTGTGTGTGTATTGATGTATATATGTGTGTTTGTGTGCAGCTGACCAACACACAGTGACTATAATAAGTAGTTGTATATCAATCCATAACTTCTTCAAAGATCTCAAATAGAATGATGAGAAACCAAAAAATGCTAACTCTATTAATTGCACTGTTGCTGCCAAAGGTAGCAGCAATATACTCATGAGAGTATTGAAATGCACTGAAAATGCTGCACTGAAAAGGTCAGTGCAGCATTGTTCTGTACTGAGAACTGTGAGCAGCCTGCAAATGTATTTTCCTTTAAAAAACTGCCACCAAACGTAGACATTAAAGAAGCAACTAAATAGATGTCTCTATTTACCCAAACAAGCTCCAGAGGAACTTATGTAAAGAGTTTCAGGCAGGATGAAGTTATACTTTACTCAGAATGAATAAATAATCAAGAGTGTGATTTCTTATGCTGTTCAGAGTGATAGACAGGTTAAATAAATAGATGGAGATAAGGGGAGGAAAATCTTAAGGGTTCACAACCTGGAAGATATTTAAGTAGGAAAGCACACTGCAAAGTTCATAAGATTGTTCTCACAGTATATTTTACCATTATAAAATCTCTAATTAAATATCTAGCTCTATGTATCCTTCGACATCTAAACCCAATTAAATGCCAACTGAAATAGCATTAAATTACTACCCCTAAATAATTTCCTCCTACTTCCATAAATAAAGCAAGGAAAATAAATGGCACTAAAAACAGCTGTGGTGTCCTTCACCAAAAAGAAAAAAAAACCCTCTTTTTAAACCAAGTTTTCTGAGACATCGAATTTGTAAGTGGAAAGAATCAACACAAACTCATTCTGGTAATCCTCTAAATGTGCTCACAATTTTTTATTTTTTTAATATTACTTAATTCTTTCTTAGTCCTGGTTATTACAAATTAAAATGTTTTGTAATAAAGGTAATTTTGGAAAATAAACTTAATTGCCATCTTTTGTTTTACTTTTCCTCAGTTTGATATATGTGAGTGCCATAGAGAAGGTAACTAATAAGGAATTTTATAAAATTGAACTTTATGAGGTTTCCTCTGCACCTTCAAATGGACCTTTAAAGAGGTATTGTTATTATTAAAATTTGAAGTGAAATGATCTCGACTCTGAAAGAAACTGAAGCCTTTTGGACAACCACTTGTGGCCAAATCTATAGATTTATATAGTAGAAAATGAATTAATAATGGTATCTGAAGAAGAAGAATGAAACAGGCAGAATGAGTGGTTTTGGAAAAGTAGGGAAAAAAGTGAAACAAATCAAGGAAGAATGAGGGCAGCTTTCAGGCTCCATCTATAAAGGATCATGGAGGGAGGGGTTGGGCAACAGACAACAGATGACTTTGAACAAGAAAGATAGTATTAAAATCAAATACCTTGCAATACTAATTGATAGTGACCAAAAGCAGATCTGTGGTTGCCTGTTGATGGGGGTTGGGGTGGGAGCTTGACTGCAAAAAGGCACAGGGAACTTTCTGAAGTTAGGGAAATACTTTATAATTTGATTTGGGTGGTGATTACATGAATGGCTACATTTCTCAAAACTCATTCAACCATTAAAATGGTTATATTTTATTGTATGCAAATTATACCTCAATAAAGTTGATTTTTAAAAATCAAATGCTTAGAAAAGCACATTCTCAGATATATAGAGAGAAAGTATATAGCTATATATATAGGAAAGAGAATACCAGAAAGCCTGCTAAAAAGAAACTTGCATGAATAAGTAAAACAAAGAAAGCATAAAACTATCCCATAATCTTAAAGAACAATGTGTTCTAGAAAAGCAAATTTTATTGAAGCTTATGTTTTCTAAAACCTCCTATTTTCCCAACTCATTTCCCCTAGTATCCCAACTCCAATATTCTTTCTACCCTACTGGATCACTGAATTCACCAATTATTCAACTTCTCAGTGACACACACACAAACACACTACCCTGCTACAAACACATCACACTCCCATGCCATGTCCACTCTTAACTTGGATTTTAAAAGCTGATTTTTTAAGTGTTATGTCTGAAAAGCTTGTGAACAAAAGATTTAAATTACATTCAAGAGAAGTTTGGTTTTAAGTGTCTCTTTATTTTCATTGGAGCCTCCATTCAGAAACAGGGAATAGAGAAGCAACAATTAAACTGAGCATTCACCAGCTTGACAAAATGAAAAACTTTCTAGACAGAGGGAGGAAAGTAAGCCAATAAAAGAAATAGTTCAATATATTAACAAAACTATAAACAGCCCATTTGGTTTGAAAATGTGAGGGGAGAAGAGAAGACTAGACAAGCAGATATCAAAAAAAGGGCTTAAAAAGCCCAAGGTGCTTCTAAGCACCTCAGAGCCTTTGACTCTGTGAGAGCAAAATTTGTGTTTTGTTCACTAGTATTTCCCTGGACCCTAACAATTTTCTAGGGTATAATGGGTGCTCGATAGATATCTGACAAATGAATGTATGTATGAATAAGCAAATGACCGGCTTGAATCGTGAAGGGCCTTGCTTGTTCCAGTGAATAGTCCGGACTTTGATCTAAAATCCAGCTTTTACCAATCATGGTAATAGACGACCATTTATGAATTATGTCACAAGTAATTTGTTAGTAATTTAAGTCCAAATGCCACATTTTGCAAATAATTCACATTTTAAACATAAATAAGAGTCTCCTCAAGATTATCCCTATATTATCTTCATGTTCATTCTAATATACTTTATTGAGTGAAAAAGTAAGGAGCTTTAGCAAGTTCGCAGATAAATGGCCTTATAGTCTAAGCTATGATTGTTAGTAAACTATCACATCTAAAATTATTAAAGCCTGTACTTCCTAAAAATAAACTCCAGGGTTTTGTAAAAATTGAAATGAATTCACTGAAATGTATTAGGCATGTGAAGGTCAGCAGTCACGTGATTTTAGTGAAGGCATTAGAGAGTCATTGAATAATTTTAAGAATAGGATTGATATTATGTAATTTGTGCTAGAGAAAAATTATTTTATGACAAAGTCGATTAGTGGAACATATGAGACTTGAGACAGGAAACTGTTACAAAAGTATAGGTGAGAGACGAAAAAAAATCTAAACTAAGATGGTAGCAACAGATGTGCAGAAGAGAAACTCTTAAGAGAAGTAAACAAGCAGTAAAATTAACAGACTTATGCAACAATTAGACATGCTAGCTTGGGTAATGTGGTTTGAATAACAGGGTCAAATACAGCAAATAAAAGAGGAGGGTCATAATAGGCAGGAAAGATATTAAATTCCACATTAGACATGTTGTGTTGGATACAAGGAAGCTAAACTGAGAAAAAGTGATCTGGAATTACAGGTACCAATTAGGAATCTCTGACATAGAGATACAGTAGTCTAGGGAGAGTGTGCAGAGTTAGGAAAACAGAATTTCACATGGACAGATCTTGGAAAAATAATCACTGTTAAGGGACAGGACAAGTAATAGAAGCCCCAAAAGAAGATTATATAATTAGAATCATAGACCATGGGTTCCTCCAAGTATAGTTCCTGTTAGTGTAATTTCATGTACAATATAAGTACTGAGTAACTGTGATGAATAATTAGAAAGCAAAAACTAGTAAGGAACTAAAGAGAACATCTATACTAAGGCTGGGAAATACATTTCAATTTAAGACTAATTGCAGTCAATTGGGTATGACTACAAAACTTGGTCAAAGAGCAAGTCTGGGACCCAAATGAAAAACTCTCACAACTATTAGGTAACACTAAAGCCATGAGCTCAGAAGAAGAGAAGGAATCACTCACAGGTCACATTTTGCCTATTGGTACTTTATTTTTATCACATAAAATTTACTACATAGTATATTTTTTATTTTATTATATAAGTTTAACTATAAAATAATACAAGTTCATTGCAATGTAAAAGAATACAGAGAAATGAATAAAATATTAATAGTTCCCCAAAACTGCTCTAAAGTCTCATTCCACTGAGACTGCTGAGACTGCCTCAGTGAGGCAATCAGCATTCAACAACAGAAAATGTTGTATATTTATGCTCTTACTCCTTTTTCCTGCTCATTCATATATACAAATATAAAGGGTTTTGTTTGTTCATAAAATTATTGTCAAAGGAAGACACTATGACAAAGGAAGACACTATGGCATACAGATAAAATTGTCAATGTCTGAATTTATTATTAGAGTTGCCTATAATTTTTAAATTATTTTAAAAATATTTTTATAATTATATATAATATATATTTTGTTTTCACTTTTTTTCCCTAATCAAGTTTATCAGTGGTTTGTCTACTACATTTATTTTATCAGGAACCCAAATAACTTCTAAATGGCCCATTCCAATATTCAAGTTTTAGTCTTCATCTTATTTAGCAGCATTTGAAATAGTTGGTCATTTTCTCCTTGAGATGTATATTTTCTTGCCAGCTTAATGGTAGCTCCTTCTCAGTTTCCACTGCTATTCCTCCTCATTTTTCTTACCTCTAACTGCTAGACTACACACCCAGCACTCAGTCTTCAGACCTTTCCTCTTCTCCATCTACACTAACTCTCATCCAATTCAATGTCATTAACTGCCAACTTTATGCTGTATATTCCAAACATGTAGCTCCAGCCCAACCTCTCTACTAAAATCCAAACTCATATCGCCTACTGCCACACAACACCTTCACTTTATTGCCTAACAGGCATTCAAACTTCAAACCAAAAGTAAACTCCCCACCTTTTTATCATCTCAAAATATTACAATTGATAATTTTGTTAAATTTAGTTATACAGCAAATTGATTGACAACTTAGCAGTAAATTTACTGCCACCCCTTCCACTAATCATCCATTGAAGAAAGAAGTGACCACAATAATATCTAAAGTATCTTAGTAATAGAGGGAAAAAAGCCTAAGAATTTATATTCAACAAGCCGTCCTTTATACATTACACTGATAAGCCATCTCATATGGTAAGAACTTAGTAAACAAAACAAAACTTATCAGTGATTCCTTAAAAATATTCCTGGGCCATAAAATCCATCCACTCAAGAGCATAATCAAAACAAAAACTCAGTAATTGAGAAATAGTAAAAGGGATGATAATGAGCACAAAATCAATTTTGAAATAGAACAAAGATTAATAACTTTGATAACTATAGCTACAGAACAAAAAGAAAATGTAATAAATTAATGTATAAAGAATAATATACCAAAATTCAGAGTATGGGGGGATCTGTTAGAAAATATATGTGTGGTGTCTTTCTTTTTCCACTTTTCATAGAAAATCACTAATGATTGCACTATTTTCTGGAAATATGCTCACTTTGTGCTCCAAAAGCCTCTACATCACTCCCAAACATGCCTTGTTCTGTGACCACCAGTGCAATAGTAGAAAGAAGGCAAAGGAAATTGATTCCTAATGAATGAAGTATTACTTGAAAGTTAAAAAATAATGTTAATTCCAAACTCTTAGACTGGGTTATATTTTTGAATAGTGATAATGGGTTTTTTATAGGCTATATTCTTCATGGTGATGAAATATTTATCTGAGTGAAGTCAACATCTCCTCTAATTTTATTTCAATCTTTTTCTTTTGTTAAATTCAAGTAAAAGTAAATTAATACTTGGTATTTAAAATGCCATGTATACTGTGATCCCATTTTCCTAAAATTATATCTAGCTATATTTTGCTCAGTATAGACACATTGAGAGATGTCTGGAAAGATGTTCAAATGTTGAGAATGGTTATTTCTGGAAAGTGGAATTTGGCATGATTTTCTGCCTCTGTAATTTTCTGAGTAGTTTAATTTTTATAAGAATCATATGTCAATAGCACAAGTTATTGAAATTTTTGTCTCTGGCCTTAGTACAAATAGAATGATTCTAATAGTTAAATCTAGTCAAGTTTATCCCACCACCATCAACAAAAGCAAGGCCTTTTACAGTTCCAAATACATGGAAGGAATCAAAGCTGATGGAAAATCCTCAAGATTTTGCTTTTTGGGGGGGTATCATATTGATCTCATGTCTTTAACAGTAATAGATATTTCATGCTTATACTAGCTTTATTGTCATGTAGCCTGATAGAGACATTCGTCATATCATTGGTTGAGATAACATAGCATAATATAGCATAAAGCATTTAAAATCAACATCCTAAAAGACTGCTATATGGAAATACTGGTTAGTGAACAGAAAACTTTTTTATCTGTGAAATAGCATATGCCACATTTTACCTCCTCACATTCAGAGGAGGTAGTTAATGATTTTTCCCCTTTGAAAATAAAAAAGTATTTTTTAAATGCTTGTACTTCCAAATCCACATAAGAATTAAATAGCTCTGAACTTAGCATTTTAAAATTTATTCTAAAGGGTTCTTTTTACTTTTTTTTTTGGTTTTCAAAACAACAACAAAAAGACATTATTAAATTGCCTTAAAAACCTGTCAACAAAATCATATCTTTAGCAAACACATACCACAGACCTATTTGCATCCAACATTCACTTCTTTATGCTCAAAAAGCAGTAAACATTTGAAAAACTGTCAATCTTCTTTTCAGTCTGATTTTGTTTTGAAAGAAAAAATTAGACAGCAATTATCTGTTGATTTTGTAAGCAATTTATGTCATCATGGGTTGTAAGGTCAAACATACTACTTTCTGGATCCCTGTTCACTAGATGCTCTTCAGGTACGTTTCACACTTTTCAACTATGCCTTCTTAGTGTGACTGTTATGAGAGAAGTTACCTTTAAAGTTAGCTTTATTTCTATCGCCCTTGTGAGAAACTGCAGTTGAATCCCCTTAAAATCAGGAGAGAGCTTAGTGAACCATTTCTTTATTAAATTATAATAATAATGGGTACAAAACAAGGAAGGCCTAACAGGCAATAAAAATAAATTGCTTTATGGGAGAAGTGAAAGGTATATAGATGTGAAGACATTCAATTGAGTTAGCAGACATTCTAATAGGAAAAAATACTTATTGGTGTTTACTATTTGTTTTACCTCTCACTTTATTTTGAGATTAAGCAACCCTGTCCCTCTATATTCTAAACAAAGAAATAATAATAATATTTGAACAAATTCTGCCTCAACTATCCTGAAGTAGTTTGGCATCCATTTATTATCAATTACATTTACTTTAGTAAAATGCAATGAAATATATCGCTAGGATTCCCTTGAACTTGAGGGAGAGAAGGGTAAAACATTTACATTCTACATTCTATCTTCCATTCGCTCAATGAAGACAATGTGACCTTAAGACACCTATAATCACTTAGGGCTTAGTTCTCTACCTGTAAAATAAGGAAGTTTTCCTAGATGTGCACTTACTAAATGCTGGGGACTCACAGAATTTAAAGAAATAAAAACTACTGGATCTTTCCACAGTGAAATGCACACATATAAACCAAAGAACTATTAATAACAATGTCCTACAAGGTCCAATATGGTCTGCCCACCAGTCCCCCTCTCCCAGCCTTAACTCTCTCACTACATCTCTATTTTCACTCTGCTCCAGCGACACTGGCTCCCTTGCTCTTTCTCAAACATGACAAGCAAGCTCTCACCTCAGGGTAATTGCATCAGCTGTTCTCTCTGCCTATAATGTTCTTTTTTACCTCCAAGGCTTTGCTCAAATGTCACCTTTCCAGTGAGGCTTACTCTGATCACTTTATTTAAAATTACAGCCTGCATCCCTTTGCAGCTCTACTAGTCCTTATTCCTTGCTCTAAAATTTTTTCCCAAAGCACTTGTCATAATCTAGCTATGCACAAAAGAGTTAACATAGCAGGTCTGACTGCTGCCCTTTGAAAAGCATGTTTAAAAGACCATGCCTTGGCTGGAGTCCAGGAACTTGAATTTCAGGAGGGTTTCCACATGCCCAGAACTGATAAGAGTAGCTCACTATACCTAAATGTTTGTGCAAACAATGTGGTTTATGTTGAACACCTGTTTTCATTTGGCCAGTATACTTTTGTATGTGCCATGCAGAGGGAGGGTAATACATGACTAGCCTCTGATAAAAACCCTGACCACTGAGTAATCAACTTCACTGGTAGACAACATCTCACACATGTTGTCACTACTCATTACTGGGGGAATTAAGTGCATCTTGTGTGACTTCACTAGGAGAAGATTCTGGAAGCACATGGCCTGGTCTTCCCCAGACTTTGCCCCTTCTGCCTTTTCTCTTTACTGATCTTATTCTGTATCTTTTCACTGTGATAAATATTAGCTGGGAATAAAACTATATGCTGAATCCTGTGAGTCCTCCTAGCAAGTTACTAAGCTCAGAGTGGTCTTGGGGACCACTAACATATAAGCATACTATAAAATTTGCTAATGAATTATGGTTGCTCCCTGTCTTCACCCACACAAATATAAGCTACATGAGGATTGGAAACTTTGTTTTCTTCACTGATATATTCCAAGAGCCTAAGAAACTACCTAGTACATATTGGTCCTCAATAAATATTTATTGAATAAATGACTACACACAAAATTTTGCCATTAATTTAAGGAAGCTAATGGAGCTCCCTAAAGAAATGCTAATCACTGATATTGGTAAGACCTCCTTGCCAAGATGGTATCTTTACTATTTGAAGATTCAAAATTCTAAGCAAGAAGATCTACCTATAATCAAGTTTCTCTTCAACACCCTGGAAATGCCTAAATTTGGGTAGAAGGGTTGTAGAAGTAAGTGTACATGTTTTAGCTGGGCAAATTTGGCAAATGTTCTCAGAATTAAGTGTGATAGTACATTGTAAACTTCGTAAAACTCTGGCTATACACAATCCCTTGAAGGAAATGTGAGGTTTTCATTTTTCTTGGATACAAAGTCTTCAAAATTAGACTTGGGAGATCCTTCTAAAGCCAGACTTTTAAAGCTCAGCAATCTTCTGAGCCAAGTTAATCTAGTGGGAATCTTACAGCCTACTTTAAAAATGAAAAAAAAAAAGGAAGTTAAAGAAATTTTGAAGGGGAAATTGGAAAAAGCCAACTCGGAGAACAGAGCCAAGTATTCTTTGAATATGTGCAGAACATATGGGGGAGGGGGAGAAGAAGGGAGAGCTGTTATTAATGTTAGCTGAACCTCTAGGAATCAAAAAACAATATTCAAAGCACTCTAACGTCAGCAATGCTACAATAGAGATAATTATGAGCTTGGATGCAAGGCCACATTTTAAAATATTTAATCTTTTTTGGTGGCAAAAATATTGGGCAATATATTTATTTTGGCAAAAAAAGTTGCCCACTCACAGACATAATGCTCACAAAACTAAATGTCATGCTGAGTTTTCAAAGGGAACATGTGAGTAGGCTCTGTTATTGGGGACGTGGTAGGAGTTCAATACATGCTAGTGAAATTAATAAGAGTGCCTGGTAGGTATTCAATAAATGTTAGTGAAATGAATAAATGTGTGCAAGAAACTAGGCTAGATATTGATTATACCCTCAGTGCAAGTCACACAAGTCTTAGTTAATTTCTATAGTAAATCTAGGCATAATAAAGGATTTGGGGTCCAGTTAAAAAGGCAGTCCCTTGGTCAGTGAATTGAAAGAGAAGAATTCAGATTGGAAAGAAATATTTCTACTATTTTTAATTGTTCAAATCCTAAAGTAATTATTTTAGGTATAAAAACAGATGCTAAGTTTTTATTCAATTTTTATAATTTTTATCATTAATTACTTAGCAATAGCATCTTCTCTAAACCCTCCTTCCTCTCATTCCAATCTCTTTCTCTCTCTCTCTCTCTCTCTCTCTCTCTCAGACACACACACACACACACACACACACACACATATCCTACCTGTTGGTTCTGTTAAAACCTGTAAGAGACTTGAATTTCTTTATAGAAAAGTTCTTTGTGGCCCAACACTAATGGCACTTAACATATGGTAGTATTATGTGATTGTTAAAAACTATAAAACTTCATAGGTAGCCAATTTTAGAGACGACACAAACACTAGCATTCAATCACCAATCCTCATGTTTACAGTTGCAAAGTGCAATCCAGAACAAACTTCTAAGGTAGTGTCACAGGATCTAAAAGAAGATAGGTTAAAGACATATTAAGGTGAAAAGGGAGTCATCACAACTGCTACCACAGAGATACAAAAGATCATCTGAGAATACTATGAATACCTCTATGCACACAATCTAGAAAATCTAGAAGAAATGGATAAATTTTTGGAAACACACACAACCTCCCAAGATTGAATCAGGAAGTAACAGAAACTCTGAACAGAGCAATAATGAGTAGCAAGAATGAATCGGTAATAAAATATCTCTCAACACAAAAAGAAGCCTTGGACCAGACAGACTCACGACCAAATTCTACCAGATCTATACAGAAGAACTGGTTCCTTTCCTACTGAAACTGTTCTAAAAGATTGGGAAAGAGGGACTTCTCTGTAACTTAACCTTTGAAGTCAGTATCACCAAAGCCAGGAAAGGACACAACAAAAAAAGAAAACTACAGATCAATATTCCTTGTGAACATAAATGCAAAAATCCTCAATAAAATACTAGCAAAACAAATCCAAAAGCACAACAAAAAGATAATTCACCATGACCAACTGGGTTTCATCTCAGAGATGCAAAGATGGTTCAACATTGGCCGGGCGCGGTGGCTCAAGCCTGTAATCCTAGCTCTCTGGGAGGCCGAGGTGGGCGGATCCTTTGAGCTCAGGAGTTTGAGACCAGCCTGAGCAAGAGCGAGACCCCATCTCTACTATAAATAGAAAGAAATTAATTGGCCAACTAATATATAGAGAAAAAATGAGCCGGGCATGGTGGCACATGCCTGTAGTCCCAGCTACTTGGGAGGCTGAGGCAGCAGGATTGCTTGAGCCCAGGAGTTTGAGGTTGCTGTGAGCTAGGCTGACGCCACTGCACTCACTCTAGCCTGGGCAATAAAGTGAGACTCTGTCTCAAAAAAAAAAAAAAAAAAAAAGATGGTTCAACATATATATACAAATCAATAAATGTGATTCATACATAAACAGAATTAAAGACAAAAACCACATGATCATCTCAATAGATGCAGAAAAAGCTTTTGATAAAAATCTAGCATTGCTTCATAACAAAACCATCAATAAACTCGGCATAAAAGGAATATACCTCAATATATTTAATAATAAAAGCCATACATGACAAATCCACAGCCAACATCATCAGAACGGAGTAAAGTTGAAAGCATTCCCCCTCAGAACTAGAACAAGACAAGAATGCTCACTTTCACCACTTCTATTCAACATAGTACTGAAAATCCTAGCCAGAGCAATCAGGCAAGAGAAAGAAATATAGGGCATCCGAATTGGAAAAGAGGAGACCAAGCTACCCCTATTTGCCAGTGATATGATCTTGTATCTAGAAACCCAAAAGACTCCTTCAAAAGACTCCTAAAACTTATAAGTGAATTCAATAAATATTCAGGTTACAAAATTAATGTACATGAATCAGTAGCATTTTTATATGCTAATAACAGTCGAGCTGAGAATCAAATCAAGAATTCAATACTATATATAATAGCTGCAAAAAAATAACAAAATAAAATACTGAGGAATATACTTATCCAAGGAGGTAAGATCTCTACAAGGAGAACTACAAAACACTGATGAAAGAAATCATAAATGATACATACAAATGGGAAAACATTCCATGCTCATGGATTGGAAGAATAAGTATTGTTAAAATGTCCATACTGCCTAAAGTGATTCACAGATCAATGCAATTCCTATCAAAATACCAATGTCATTTTTTACAGAATTAAAAGAAACAATCCTAAATTTTGTATGGAATTTTAAAAAGACTGCAAATAGCCAAAGCAATCCTAAGCAAAAAGAACAAATCTGGAGGCATCACATTATGGAACTTCAAGTTATACTGCAAGCCTATAGTAACCAAAACAGAATGCTACTGGTATAAAAGTAGACACATAGGCCAATGGATCAGAATAGAGAAACCAAATAGAGAAGTAAAACCATATACCTATAACCAACTGATCTTCAACAACACAGACAAAAACTGGGAAAAAGATGCCCTATTCAATAAATGGTGCTAGGGAAACTGGATAGCCACTGGATCCCTGTCTCTCACCACACACATAAATTAACTCAAGATGGATTAAAAACTTAAATGTAAGACCAGAAACCATAAAAATTCTAGAATAAAACATAGGAAAAATTCTTCTGGACATTGGCCCAAGCAAAGAATTTATGATCAAGACCTCAAAGCAAATATAACAAAAACAAAAATAAATAAATGGGACTTAATTAAACTAAAAAGTTTATGCACAGTGAAAGAAATAATCAACAGGTTAAATAGTTAAACTACAGAATAGGAGAAAATATTCATAAACTACATATTCTACAAAGGACTAATATCTAGAATCTGCAAGTAACTCAAACACTCAGCAAGAAAGAAACACATAACCCCAGTAAAAAGTGGACAAGACACATGACCAGACCTTTTTGAAAAGAAGATATACAAATGTCCAACAAACATATGAAAAAATGCTCAACATCAGTAATCATCAGGGAAATGCAAATTAAAACCACAATGAGATACCACCTTTCCTGTCAGAATGGCTATTAAAGTCAAAAAAACAATAGATATTGGTGTGGATGCAGAAAAAAGGAAACTTTTATACACTGGGGGTAGGAATGTAAATTAGTACAACCTCTATGGAAAACAGTATGGAGATTCCTCAAAGAACTAAAAGTAAAGCCACCATTCGATCCAGCAATCCCACTACTGGGTATATACCCAAAGGAAAAAAAGTCATTATATCAGAAAGACGCTTGCACTTGAATGTTTATTGGAGCACAATTCACAATGGCAAAGACATGGAATCAACCTAAGTGCCCACCAACTGATGAGTGAATAAAGAAAACGTGGCATATATACCATGGGATACTACTCAGCCATACGAAAGAATGAAATAATGTCTTTTGCAGCAATTTGCATAGAACTAGAGACAATTATCCTAAGTGAAGTATCCCAGGAATAGAAAATCAAATCCACATGTTCTCACTTACAAGTGGGAGCTAAGCAGTGGGTATGCATGGTCATGAAGAGTATATCACGGACAATAGAGACTCAGAAGGGGTGAAGGTAAGAGGGGTTGAAGAATGAAGAATTGTCTATCAGTTACAATGTACACTATTTAGGCAATGAGTACACTAAAAGCTCTGACTTCGCCAATATAGGATTCATCCATATAACAAAAAAACCATTTGTAACCCTAAATCTATTAAATTTTTTTAAAAGAACATTAAAAAAGAGAAAAAGTTAGGGATGCAGAAAGAAACATTGTAAATTCTTTACACATTGAATTCTATGCATTCCTAGAAGGAGCCTCTGTAATTCCCACATCATCAGTTCTTTGATGGAAGCATTTATGTGATTCTACTCCTCATTCCTACATGTGACTTAAACAGCCCAGCTCTTCAGTAAAGACTCTGCATGAGTAAATGCCATCCTAGGCTCATGGGAGGATGGATCAAGAGCAACTAGCAGGTCAATGGCACCCAGAGGGAGAGAAATCTACCCCAGATCCCAACATAGACCATAATGCTTTGACCATAACATGTAAGTCTCTTACCCCATTCACAAAGGCTGGTTTCAGATCTCTCTTCTTAACTTATTCCACATTTTCTTCCTAGATGATCTCAATATTGTCATGACTTTAAATATCATCTCTAAGCTGACAACTCTAAATTTTAAATCTCAAGTCCAAACCTCTCCTCTGAAATTCAAACTTGTATATACAATTTGATTTCTATTCTTGGATGTCTCACAGGCATCACAAACTCAATATATGCAAAATGGAACTGTGAATTTGCTTCCTTTCCCCTACCACACGCCTTAATTTGCTTCTCTTTGGGTTCTTCCATTCCTGTAAGTAGCACCTCCATCTACTCATTTGCACAGGTTGAATATGTGTGTAATATTTAATTACTCCTTATTCTTCACCTCTCTCCACACATACTCCCACATCAAACTCAGCAGCCACTCCTATGTCTGTGTGCCACACAGATCACAAACCTGTCTGACACTTCCTAATACACTGACAAGGCCCAAGTCCGAGATCATTTTTCACTTGAGTTTCAGCATGGGGAGAAAATTTCTTGCTTATAGTTGAACAAAAATGGATCTTTTTAAAAATTATAATATTACAAATTAAAAATAGGCTTTTAAGAATAAGAAGTCTGGCTGGGCATTGTGGCTCAAACCTGTAATCCTAGCACTCTGGGAGGCCCAGCTGGGAGGATTACTTGAGCTCACAAGTTTGAGACCAGCCTAAGCAAGAGGGAGACCTGTCTCTACTAAAAATAGAAAAATTAGCCAGTAGTGGTGGCTGGCGCCTGTAGTCTCAGCTATTCAGCTGATGCAGAAGGATCACTTGAGCCGAGGAACTGAGGTTGCTGTGAGCTAGGCTGATGCCTCAGCACTCTAACCTGGGCAACCAAGTGAGACTGTTTAAAAAAAAACAGAAAGAAAGAAAAAGAAATGTTCAATGGAACACACTTTCTTCGTTTTCTTTTTTTTTTTCTTTTGATGATTAGTAAGACATTACAGGACTTACTTATGTTTGGAGCTTTTTTATATAAATACACATATACATATGTACATTTTCCCTGTACCATAAATGTAGTGCCATGTCAAATATCATAATTCTGATTTGCAACATACAGATAAATAAGTGATTTTTTATAGTAATCATTCTTTTTAATTGGTTTAGTCATTGATCCTGTCCCAGAGATGTAATGTTCAGTTAAAAATGGCAAATGGTAATAAATAGTAACATATATTTAAAGTATGTTTGGCTGCTACATGGACATGGCAGAGGAATTTTACCTTGATATTTATAACTTGTGCTCTAATATTTGGACCTTCCTCATTACTTTAAAAATAAAGGAAAAATACTCAGGCTCTATTTATCTAATCATTTTACTTTTACAGCATGATCCACATATTGTCATATATCCACATATTGATGTATCCACATATTGTCATTACTCTTAAACATAACTCAAATAGTTGATTCTGAATATTAAAATGGGAAGAGATGAAAAATAAACTCAAATCAACAAATATTTGAGTATCTACATCTGCACCAATGGTGAAGCTGCTTACATTGTCAGGTAGGCATGAAATGAGTTAGGTGCCAGTTAAGACATTTAAAATCACAGTGCTTTAAATGAGACAGAAGTTTACTTTGCTCTCATATAAAAGCCTGGAGGTAAAGCAGGCCAGGACTGATGTGGTAGCTCTGCTCCATAAACTACACATGAATCCAAGCTCCTTCCAACTTCTTATTCTACCACCTAAGGTGTGGCCTTATACCCATAGTCCAAGATGGCAGCATGAGTTCCAACGATTACATCCACCTTTCAGGCAACAGGACAGAGGCAAAGGGTGTGCGTAGGCTAACTTTTAGGAAAATTTGCAGAAGGTACCCTATAAGTTTCACTTACATGTCATTAATCATAGTCACATTTCAAAGTATAATTATCGCTCCAAAGGAAACAGAAGCATAGCTCCTGTTACTATTGATCATGAATCCAGCAGGATTCTGTTATTAGAAGACAAAGAAAACTCACACGGGGGCAACATCTCATTGCCACATCACCCTTCTTCTTCTTTCCCCAACTCACATTTTCAAATGTTCTGTGCCTATTTTTCCTAGCCATGCTGTAGGAGACAGCATGAAGCAGTTGTTAAATATGTCAGTTCTATAGTTTAACTTCTTGGATTTCAACCCAGCCTCCAATGTGCCCTCATCTGTGAAATGGAGAAAATAGTAAGATATACTATTAGGAGTCGCAAGGGTTAATCAGTTCATACATGTAAAGCTATTGGCACAGTGTCTGGCACACCGAAAGATAAGATGAATGTATATTATTAACACTATCACTATATCAATTCAGTCAAGAGGAAATGGGAATAACCTAACTACAAGTTTAACATCTTCCCACTCAGTGTCATGAGAGGTAGTCAAAAGAAGAGAGAATTACCACTATAGTTTTCAAAGAAGTCCTGCTGCCAGCCCAGTACCATCCATAAAGAAAATAAAAAGGAACTGACTTGTATAAGTTCAATTTTCTCTAAAAAAAATTTCCTGGTTCATGCCACATTAACAAGTTAAGCAGGAAATCCAAACATGCAGATCACTCCCAAAACCTTCCTCACACAGTGCTTGGGATAAATTGATATTTCACCGCGCCAAAGAGAAATGAAATACAGATAAGTAGAAAAAGCAATTAGGACAACTGTATTTGCTAAAGTCATCCAGTGCTGAAGCTAAGATCCGAGTTCAATATCCCTCTCCCCTAATCCTGCAGACAAAATGGTGGAATTCATACTTGCTAAAATCATCTTCACCTAAAAATACTGTAAAAATAACTTAAACCACAAATCAAGCAATAAAAATAATGTTAAGAGAGAATTTATCTGCTTTACTTTTTTTCCCACATATATTCAAAATCACTATTAAGTCTTTATTGACAAAAGTGGCCTTTTTAAAAAATAAATCAGGAGTGGAGAAGGTGTCGGATTACTGTGTTGGAGTAGTGTTGCTGGCATATCACCTGTCTTCCACATTTTTCAGGCTTCTAATGCTAAATTTAAGCTCCTGTTTGCAAACTATTTTTCTTCTTTTATCTTTTTTGTGGCACAAAATGATTATCTTACTTCAACTGCCAGTGTCTAAGCTTGTGAAAAGCAGTATAAAGAAAAATGAATAAACTGCTGTGCTTCCATTTTCCAACATCACTTGTGTGCAGCAGGAAGTCACAGGCATAAGCCACAGGGAAATATCACAAAGACAAAACAATTCATTTAGGACCTATTTAGAAGGATGTTAATTTTAGTTCATCTCCTAAATATTGTCTAGTCATGGTATTGTGAGAACCAACAAAGGATTTGTGTTCAATTGGTGCAGGGGAAGGGGGAAGGACAGAACGGGTTAGTTCAGAATTAGAACAGCATGACCCAGAAGGCAGAATTATCACTCAATTACTCAAATGATGTGACCATCTGAACATTTTTCCTTTCCTTGGTAGGAGCAGAATGAGATGAATATACATGCATTAACATCCTTGAGATGAGATATAGTATCTTTCCTAGCCAAACATAACTTCTCCAAAGCCAACCTTTTCCATGTGCTTTAGAATAAGAAAGATAATATTTTTAAAGATGTTGAGAATGTCTAGACTTTATCACCAAGAGTGAGTTCATTCAGTCAAGATTCCCAATGAATCTCATCTTTACTCCTGAATGTGAGGCAATGAGCTACTTGCTCCTTCATTAAACATAAAGGAAAATAGTTATTTAATAAGAGAATATGTAAGCATTCTCAACCAAAGGAACTGAAATTCCACAAATATGACTATATCATCACGATGAATGAGGTGCTGAGATAAAGAACAGTTTAGAAAGAATGAAAAATCCAGTTGCTTACAGGAATCTGTGTGATTCTGTCTAGGAAAAAAGGGAAGAAACGTGCATGTTAGTTTAATGAGATGTAAATAAAACATTTAAAATTGGCCCGAAGTGTTTTGGCAGAATTATCTTGAATAATAAAAGATTAAATTTCCCAGAAAATCTTTGTTTCAAAAGCAGAATGATTTTCTGGTTCACACTTTTGAAAGCATAAAATGAAACCAAGGGGCATTTATATTCTCCTTTCTTTCCCTTAAAGTAAAACAGTGTTCAAAACTGGTAACTGAGCCTCATGGGCCTGAATTTGGGAACCTAAATGGCAAACCCAAAACCTCACTTAAAGAAGGCAAATTGGGAAATCATGTTCCTTTTAACGGAGCTCCAGTGCTTGCGAAGAAAAGCATAAAACTATTTTTCCTGTGAACTTTAGAGACATATTTCTATAAGCTCTCCAATTTCTACATTAGTAATTGATCCACATTTTTAGTAAGCACCCAAGGTATCTCTGATCCAGACAGTCCATGGAAACAAAACCCGTTTTTTGAGAAATGCTGACCTAAAACATTTACCTGTTCTGTTCATACAGAACAAAATCAAGCGAAACCATCCTAAGCTTCCTCAAAATCTACTTAAGTTCAGTTTATCCCGTTAGCCTGAATCTATTTCTTTTTCTTTATAAATTTTTTAAACAGCAATTTTACCTGATTTCATATCCTGGGAGTGGAAGTGGATTACTCATTCTCAATGAGGTTTTTCTCCTATAGCACTAACTCTGGAACTCTGTTTTGAAAGCTTGCAAACATTCAATAAGCATTATGCTCACCTCTGAAAGCTTATTCTTACCTTTAATTTAATTCAGTTCTAAGCCGCAGCACATGAATGTGTTTGCAGTCTTTATGGAACTCTTTAAGTGATGGTCCCTGCACACTGGATTCTGCAAAAGTCCTCTATGATTTATGCAGCCAATATGTAAGTCAACAAAAATGTACAGGTTTTAGATGGAGGAAATCAGGAAGGGTAATCTACGTATACTTAATTTTACCAAAGTAGTACTGAAATAAAAAGTATAAGCATGACTCCATTCAAAAGCAAATATTTCTAGTATGTTCATTGCCTTTGTTTTTCAAGTATTCATGAAATTAAAGAAAAAAAAAACAACAATTAATAGTCATGTACTTTAATGCTTTTTTTCCTTCTACAAGGTCTCACAGTCATAAGCCTCTGATAACCAAATAGAACTGAGATTAAAAGGCTTGATGCTCCTTAACACTTCCTAGTTGACTCAAATAATGAGCTGGAATAAAAAAATAACGATGGCCAATACAGCTTTTTTCTCTAAGAAATTCTGTTGTGGCTGTCATTAGATTTACAGTTATACTGGGATATTAAGATTTCTTGCTGTATTTTTATGGTAATTTCAGTTTCATATACATAATATTTATCATTGACACTTTATACATTCTGTGGGCTGGTTTTAGCTGGATGGAGTTGAAATGCTCTTGAAGGAACACTACTGTTTTTCTCTCCATTTTAAGAGACTACAGACAGGTCAGATAATAATAGCAATAACTGAGAAACCTGAAGATTAGACAATTGAGTAAGGCTGATTCTAAAAGGGCATGGAAATTTCATACCTATGCTATTTTGTTTTCTCCCTGATTAGGATGATGGAGTAAAAAGAACATTGAAATTAAAATTTGGGAACATCAGCTCTAATTCCAGCTATAACTGTGTCCTTTAAGATCCTTGACCTCGTTGGGCCTCAGTTGCCTCATATGAAAAATAAAAGGTCAGACTAGATCATAAATGGCACTTAATTTCATCCCTCATAACAATTTCAACCACTTGATAATGGATAGCTAAAGTACTGTGTTAAGAAAGATTGTGAAGCAGATTCTGGACAAAGGTAGAATGTCATGGATGATTCACAAAGTCTTCTATAAGCATGATGAGAGAGTATCCATATGTGTGCAATATATTTTCCTTATTTGACATAAAGGACCACGAGGGTTTCTTTTAGTTACATTTTGCAAAGGATTTCTTACAAAAAATAATCATAAGTTTCTTTATGTAAAATTCTTAGTAATAGAGATTGTCTATAAAGTGACTCCTATATTTAAAATTACCTACCTACATGACACTGTTTCTCAACACAGACACACACAGAAGGTCCTTGAACAACATTTTGTTCAATGTTGTTTTGTTATAACATTGATGAGAAAAGAAATCAATTCCTGCTGGGGCCACTGTTTGGAGCTTGCATATTCTCTCCATGGCTGCATGTGTTTTCCCCAGGTACTCCAGCTTCTTCATACGTTGCAAAGATGTGCACATTAGGTTAACTGGCACATCTAAATTGTACCAGTCTGAGTAAGTGTGGGTATGTATGTAAGTATGTCCTGCAATGAAATGGAGTCCTATCCACGGTTTGTTCTCACCTTGTCCTGAACTGCCAGGATAGGTTCTGGCCACCCACAACCCTGAACTGTAATAAGCAGATTAGAAAATGAATGAATGAATTCAAATTATTATAAAATAAAAATTCTTAAAGTATATAATAATCATACAAATGTACAATAATAAATGGTGTACAAAAGCACTCAGTGAGCCTGTCATACTTGTTATTATTTGTTTTCAAACTGCATGGTGATTGGAGGTGCTCCTTACAATTTTCACTTTGCAAACATTCATTCCTTGATTTAACCCACCAACACTAAGACTGCCGTTACTTACTAATTCATCAAAAATTGAGTAAATCATTATCTTACTTGCCTTTATTAATATTTATAAATGTATGTATAGCTCACATTTATTTAAATGTTTAATATCAGAAGTGTTTGGGTCTTTATTTAGAAGTTTGGTGATGTTTTTGTGGCAAGAAATATGCCATAGTAAGTTAACTCTTATTTATATCAATTAGCCTATGGTAAAATCGGTTTCATTACATGTTGTTTTGATTAAAGTCGCAGTTTCCAAGAATCTATCGACAATGCTAAATGAAGACTTACTCCCTTTATCTCTCTCTCCCTCTCTCTTTCTTTACACATACACACATACATACACACATGCACGCACTTTGTTTTATTGTGTTTTGCTTTAATCCTTGCTTCAAGCAAGTCTATGGGCAAAATTTTTCCAACAGCTTGTGCTCAATTAGTGTCACATTTTGGTAATTCCCATGATATTTCAAAGTTTTCCATTAGTATTATATCTGTTATGGTGATTTTTTATTAGTGATATTTGATGTTACTATTGTAATTGGGAGCACCACAAATCACACCCATATAATAAGACTGCAAATTTAATAAATGTTATATGTGTTCTCACCGTTCCAACAACCAGCCATTCCCCCACATCTCTCCCCCTTCTCAGGCCTCCCTATTCCCTGAGGCACAACAATATTGAAATTAGGCCAATTAATAATCCTACAATGGCTTCTTAAGTGTTCAAGTGAAAGGAAGAGTCTCATGTCTCTCACTTTAAATCAAAAGCTAGAAATGATTAAGCTTAGTGAGGAAGGAATGTTAATAGTCAAGATAGGCCAAAAGCTAGATCTGTTGTGCCAAACAGTTAACCAAGTTGTGAAAGCAAAGGAAAAGTTCATGAAGGAAATTAAAAGTACCAGTCCAGTGAACACACCAATGGTAATATAGATAAGTTTTAGTGGTCTGGGTAGAAGATCAAACCAGCCACCACATTCACTTAAGTCAAAGCCTAATCCACAGCAAGGCCCTAACTCTCTTCAATTCTACGAAGACTAAGAGAGTTGAGGAAGCTGCAGAAGAAACGTTAGATGCTAGCAGAGGTTGGTTTGTGAGGTTTAAGGAAAGAAACACTTTCCATAACATAAAAGTGCAAGGTGAAGTAGCAAGTGTGGATGTGGAAGCTGCAGCAAGTTATCCAGAAGATCTAGCTAAGACCATTGATGAAGGTGGCTAGATTGCCAATTCTCAATGTAGGCAAAACAGCCTTCTATTGGAAGAAGATTCCATCTAGGACTTTCATAACTAAAGAGAAGTCAATGCCTGGCTTCATAGCTTCAAAGGATAGGCTAACTCTCTTGTTAGGGGCTAGCATAGCTGGTGACTTTAAATTAAAGTCAATGTTCATTACTATTCCAAAAATCCTAGAGCCCTTAAGAATTATGTTAAATCTACTCTGCCTATGCTCTACAAATAGCTCAACAAAGCCTGGATGATAGCACATCTGTTTACAGCATGGTTTACTAAATATTTTAAGCCCATGTAGAGACCTATTGCTCAGAAAAAAAAAAAAATATTCCTTGCAAAATTGCTCATTGACAATACACCTAGTCACAAGAGCTGTGATAGAGATGTACTAGAGAACAATGTCGTTTCATGCCTGTTAACACAACATTCATTCTGTAGCACATGGATCAAGGAGTAATTTCAGCTTTCAAGTCTTATTATTTAATAAATGCATATTGTAAGGCTATTGCTGACATAGGTAATGATTCGTCTGATTCAGGGGTGGGGAACCTGTGGCCTTAATTGGATTCAGTCAAAAAGGCCATATTTAAGGATCTAGAAGGCCACATGTAGCCTTAATGCCAAAGGTATCCCACCCCTGTGATGGATCTGAGCAAAGTATATTGAAAACCTTTTGGAAAGCCTTCATCATTCTAATTATCAGTAAGAACCTTTGTGATTCATGGGAAGAGGTCACAAAACCAACATTCATAGGAGTTTGGAAGAAGTTGATTCCAATTCTCATGGATGACTTTGAGGGCTTCAAAACTTCAGTGGAGAAAGAAACTGCATATATAGTAGAAAATAGCATGAGAATTAGAATTACAAGTGGAGCCTGAAAATGTGACTGAATTGCTACAATCTCATGATAAAACTTTAATGGATGAGGAGTTGTTTCTTATGGATGAGTAAAGAAAGTGGTTTCCTAAGATGAAATGTACTCTTGGTGAAGATGTCATGAACACTGTTGAAATGATGAAAGGATTCAGAATATTACATAAGCTTAGTTGATTAAGCAATGGCAGGATTTGAGAGAATTGACTCCAATACTGACAGAAGTTCTACTGTAGATAGAGTGTTAGCAAATAGCATCACATGCTATCAAATAGTACCACATGCTTCCTTCATGAAGGGAAGAGTCAATTGATGTAGCAAACTTCATTGTTGTCTTATATTCAGAAATTGCTACAGCCACCCCAACCTTTAGTAAACAATAGCTCAATCAGTCAGCAGCCAACAACACCAAGGCAAGACCCTCCACCAGCAAAAAGATCACAACTCACTGAAGATTCAGATGACCATTAGCATTTTTCAGCAATAAAGTATTTATTAATTAAGGTATGCATATTCTTTTAAGAGATAATGCTATTATGCAATCTATAGACTATAGTATACTGTAAATGTAACTTTTATGTATATTGGGAAACTAAAAAATTAATGTGAGTGACTTTATTGTGATGTTTGCTTTCTTGTGGTGGTACAGAACCAAGCCTGTGATAACTTCAAGGTTTGCCTGTGTACATATATATATAAAGAGAGAGACCTATAGAGATGTACTTTAAATTTATTAATTCGTTTTATCTTCAAGAGTGAGCTTAATTCTTCTCTTTATAATGCAAATGCCAACCAAGCCCTAGAAAGCACCAAATAACAGAAAAAAAAATTTGGCAGCTAAAGGCAATTGCTGAACAGGAATTATAAATGAGACTTAAAACATCTTTAAATAGTCATACAACAAAGGAAATTCAAAACAATGTTTTTCCAATAAATATCCCATAAAGTAGTTGTGTCCAGGAAAAGGTAGTAGCTTATCTACAACAACTAACAACATCATCTCACTCTGAAGATGGCTGAGGTGAAAGACATTTCTAACAATCTTTCTGTGGCCACAACAAAGCACAAAGAAAGTAATCTCTTTAAGGTCAACATTTATTTGATTATTTGATTATATCTAGAAACACTTATTTTTATAACAAACTGTTCTTCAATTAATGAACAAATTACTACAGTAAAAGTCATAAGACTTGAAGTTTAATCCTCCCTCTGACAATAACCATCACTGTGGTCTTCATAATTCACCTAAGCTTCAGTTGCCTCCTTAAAAAAATTAGGGAAATTAAACAATATTTCTTGTCTAGCTCATAGAAAAATAAAGTAAAATCTTATGAAATGGAAAAGCGATTGGTGGTGTTGCAAAATCCTTAGAGAGGATCTAGACCAGTTATTGGTTATCACTTTTAAGACTGTCTTCTTGCAATCGCTCATTCTTAAGGGTAAATTTTAACTCTGAGTAAAGAAAGCAAAATCTTGTCCTTCTTAAGACTACACTTTTGATAGTGTTTTTTTTCCCAAGATATACATAAATCCTAGCTTAACTGTATATTAGTAATGCATACACAATCACAGCAAATTTGTAAATGGGAAAGTTTGGACAAAATTAATGACTTGTAAAAAAGTTAAATGTCCCAATACCTAGATCTTTTTCCAACTAAATAATGGCAAGATTATTATGAGGCACAATTAGGTTATACACTTTATATCCTAAGTATGTAAACTCAAATAAAAGTATACAATGTTTAGTTGTTGAGTTAGAGTGACAATCAGAAATGTTAATGTCTTCCCAACTCTAGTATTCCATAAAATATCTCAGTTCCATGTCAGATGAGTTATACCTACAATACTTTTTACTACCAAGAATAAGAAAAAAATATAAAATGAAATGAGAATTAAATATAAGATTTTTCTGATAACTTATGTTCAAGGCAATAATCACATTCTTAATTTACAAAGTTCGTGAACAAAAGTGCCCTTACATTGAAATAGCAGTTAATAAAAGGGAGCTCTCTTAGAGTGAAAATAGATCAAATGTGACAAATCTCTAAGCAATTACTGTTATTCTAGCCATCACTTTTTGATGAGATGTGTTTTGTTTTGATTGATTTAGAGAATTGTAATAAATAAAAACTGTTCAGTTTGAATATGTTTATTCACTATGCTAAAATATGGCCAAAAAATTTCCTCACTTCAGCCTAAGAAATGCATTATTTATCTTCAAATAGATATGTGAACAGATGTGTGGTTTCAGTTTTTCTTCTTTATCCCCAAATATTTAAATGCTTTATAAAAAATATTGTTCATTAATATATTGACTGACTTGAGTCATATAACCAGTATCCAATTACAGTCATTTCAAGTATAAGAAATAGAAAAGACTACTTGGAATTTTTGCTTTGGCTTCATACAGATGGAATGCAATAGCTAACAAGGGCGATAAGGGTGAGGGATTTGTAGGTTTGATTATTACGTTTTCTAAAAGTCAAATTTCATTTAAAATTATGTTTAAATAATATTACCAGAATATTCCAAGACTTCCTTTGAAAATCAAAGAAAAGAAAAATAATGGTAAAATCTTGTCAAATTTATCTGGCTTTCCCTGAAGCCCTCTGTTATCTCCATAGACCTGGTCTCAATGCAAAAAGCTGCCCAGTGTCCATGCTGAGATCAGCTTCAAAACATTCAGCATACTAATCTGTCAGGTTCCAAAAATGATTTAATTGTTTTTCTTAAGATTAATTCAGGCAAGGACTGTTCCTGGATTTGCTACTCTGCTGTGTTTTTGTAGGAACAGATCCCAGTTGCAGCTTGGCCTCTAAGAGGCATAATCTGCCCCAGGCAGGCCAATTAAGAAGCCTTCCTTTAAATTGTGGCACAACCGTTTGTTTCACCTGCTACTTCTGTTTCCCCAAAACTTCGACTGGAGTGAAATATAACAGATTGTTAAGCAATTTTATAGAAGCTGTGATTTAAAATAAATAGCTTCATATATAGAATGAAATGTTATAATGAATATAATATTTCACTTAGAAAAGGAATAAAAAACATTTAGTGGATATTGTCATATTTGATGTTCCCATTTTGTTATCAATGGAAACTAAATGGTACATAGGCTCCAAATTTTTTAAAAATAACAACCATGTTTATTTATCAATTTATTAGAGAATTTTCAGAAATTAGCACCTCAAATTCTAGAGTAAAAATTCAATTAATATTTCTCCACCTTTTACTATATACTCATGAAAGACCTGGAGGAAGTAGGAGTGGTAGACAGAGCAAACAGAGATAGCAAGACAGAGGAGTATAAGTCCTTGTGGATTTTACAATCTAGTTATTGAGACCAGATATATATAGGTTTTAAAAAGCACAAATTAAATATATAAATGAACAGACTTTATTTGGCCAAGGTGAAGCTTGGACCATAAATGGCACATAGTACATGGGCAGGTAGAAAATATGGAGAGAAAAACTTCTAGGTATAATCTGAATTTCTCCAGGCCTTCCTAATCTTGCAAAGATAGGTTAGAGCTCATGTGTAGAAACAACTCAAATTCCTTGCCCCCAGCCCCCTAATGTCAGGTCGTGTTCCTTACAAATGTGTATGAATCCTCAAAGAGTGTCAAGCTCATTCCCACAGGGACTTCCATTTGGGAACCCTTCTCAGGCCAGTATCAATGCTACATCACTGTCCCTGCTGCTGGTGCCCTCTGGGTGAGACTGCAGGGATGTGGTGCTCCAAGGGTTATCTTCCCCCAAGGAGCCACAGTGGCAACGCACTCCCTGGAGTCCTCCCTGAGCCGACATCACACTGGTGAGTCAAAATGTCACGGAGCCTTGTCTTTCACACTCTATGGCGCCTTTTTTCAAATAAGCATCAACGCCAAACTCATGAAAACAAATCCTTCAGCACTACCTGTACTCCTCTTCACCAGGCCAGGAATGCCAATGTAAAAGACAAGCAGCATGGCAAATGTCAACTGATCTTCAACAAGGGTGCCAGAAATACACAACAGGGAAAGGATAGTCTCTTCAACAAATGATGGTGCAAAAACTGGATATTCACATGCAAAAGAGAGAAACTTATGAACCCTTATCTTACATCAAACACAAAAATCAACTCAAAATGGTTTAAAGATTGAAATGTAAAGCCTGAAACTATAAAACTCCTAGAAGAAAATATAAGGGAAAATCTTCATGAACTTGGTCTTGGAAATAATCATGGATATCACACCAAAGGCACAGACAACAAAAGCAAAAATAAACAAGTGGAACCACCTGAAACTAGAAAGCTTCTGCACAACAATCAACAGAGTGAAAAGGCAACCTGCACAACAGTAGAAAAATGCTTGCAAATCATATATCTGATATGGGGTTACTTTCCAAAATATATAAGAAAGTGTTACAATTCAATAGCAAAAAAGATAATAACCTAATTTTTTAAATGTGTTAAAAACTTGAATAGCCATTTCTCCCAAGAAGAAATACAAATGGCTCAATGTCACTATGTAAAATGATGCTAAACATCACAAATCATCAAGCAAATGCAAATCACAACCACTAGATACCATCTCACATCTATTAGAATACTACCATGTTTCCCTGAAAATAAGATAGGATCTTATTTTTATTTCTCCTCAAGAAGACACCCTAAGGTTTATTTTCAGGGGATGTGTTTTTTTTTTTAAGTATGGTACAACAATCTACATTTATTCAAATATAGTTAAGTCATCTTCTTCTGGAACATTATCATAACTCTCCAAACTCTGAATTCCATCCTGAATTTCTTGTGACTCTATTTCCTTTAGAAGCATTGGCCCCAATCTCTCATGCCGAGCAATAGAGCTCTCATGGGGCAGATGAGAAGGGTTGCTCATCTTCTTTATCGCTCCATGACGAAATGCATGGGTTGTGCAGATATGCTGCGTAGCCACGCCCATCACTAGGTCTTATTTTCGGAGTAGGGCTTATATTGCGCAAATGCTTAGAAATCGTGCTAGGGTTTATTTTATGGGTAGGTCTTATTTTCAGGGAAACACAGTATCGTCAAAAAGATGAAAGATAACAAGTGTTGACAACGATATGGAGAAATTGGAAGACACGCTGGCAGTAGAAATGCAAAATGATACAGCTGCTATGGAAAACAGTATGGAGGTTCCTTAAAAAATTAAAAATAGAACTGCCATGTGATCTACCAATCCCACTTCTGGATATTTGTTCAAAATAATTGAAATCAGGGTCTATCTCAAAGAGCTATTAGCACTCATATGTTCATTGCAGGACTGTCCATAATAGCTAAAGTGTGGAAACAATCTAAATGTCCATCAACAGATGAACAGATTGAAAAATGTGATACTATATACAATAGAAATATTTTGCCTTTAAAAGGAAAATTCTGCAATATGTGACAACATGGATGAACCTTGAGGACATTATGCTAAGTGAAAAAGTTAGTTACTCACCAGCAAACTGGTATTAACTGAGCAGCACCTAAGTGGACACATAGGAACTACAGTAATTGGGTATCGAGCAGGTGGGAGGGGGAAGGGGGGAGGGTATATACATACATAATGAGTGAGATGTACACCATCAGGAAGATAGTCACGCTGGAAACTCAGACTTGTGGGGGAGGGGGGAAGGGCATTTTTTGAAACCTTAAAATTTGTACCCCCATAATATGCCGAAATAAAAAAATAATAATAATAAAAATAAATAAATAATTAGTGTAGAAAGATAATACCGTATTTTTTCTCAAGTATAAACATAAATAAAAATTAAATTAATGAAAAAAGTCATTAAAGGATGAACAGTACATGATTCCACCTATATGAGGTATGTAAAATAGTTAAATTTATAGAATGAAAGAATGGAATGGTGGTTGCCAGGGGTTCAGGGGAGGGGAAAATGGGAAGTTGCTAATCAAGGTGCATAAAGTTTCAGTTAAGCAAGATAAATAAGTTCTAGAGGTCTGCTATGCAACATTGTACCTATAGTTAATGATACTATATTGTATACTTAAAAATTTGTTAAGAGTGTAGTTCTCATGTTAAGTGTTCTTACCATAGGAAAATAACATTTAGCCCATTGCCTACCACAAGAAAAAAATTTTTTCCTCAGAGCCATAGTGTTTTATTATGAAAATAGAATAAAAACTTTGAAAACAAAAGGATCCTTTCTAATTTAATGAAAAATTGATCTTTTATTGTTTTCTGTGCATGAGTTATATGCAACTTGAAAAATAGTTCTAGTGGCTCCCAAGGTGAAGATACATGTGAGTCACATATGCTTCACGAGGTCCCAGGCTCAAAACCGTCATGACTTAAATACAACTCACATGGCAGCTAAGGTGTTTAAAAAAAAAAAAAACAAAGACAAAGCAATATGTCAATATGCTTGCTTATCCCAGACTATAAGCTCTGCTAACTGTTCTCCTCCAGCTTCAGCCCAGAGCTCCCAGGCAAAGTAACTCCTAATGTCCCACCCAGTTATTCATCACTCATGCTCAGACATAGATTAATCACACCTACATGGGAACCCCTACATAAAAGGACTAACAAGAGGTGTCAAGGCACTCAGGATATCAGCTTAATTATATTAGAAGATTTGTGATGATAAATTGTGTCGGACAAGGCTGCCATGTAAGATGAGTCCTGTTGTAGATGGTATTTAATTACTAATTTTTGACATATATTGAGCCCTGACCACTTGTGCAAAATGCTTTATGTAAGTCCTACCTATTTGATAATGACAAACTGAGGTTTTGATATATTAATTTGTTGGGGTCACTTAGCTGTTGTGGGGCAGAGCTGAGAATAAAATCATGCCTAGTGGATGTCAGTCTCTGCCCTTAACTACTAGACCACATTAGGGTTGTGAGAGACTCAGTGAAGGGTCATGAACAAATGATGGCATGAGGAAAGCAGCACTGTAGAACGACTGGACTGGTAAAGATAATATGCAGGAGGGAAAGACAGTTAAAAGAGCTTGTTGCTTTCGTTTAATGTGAAATTTTAAAAGTTCAGTCATAATCCACAATAACATTTACATTTTCTCATAATACTATGAGTTTCTTTGATAAATGGACTAAAGCAGTTGCCTAAAATACCAGCATTAAACTTAAGTTTTTAAGATTACAGCCACAAAGGTCTCTGTGTTAATGATTACCAAAAGGGAAGTATGAAAAAAAAATGTGTTTATGTAAGAACAACTCCAACATGAAAGTTATCCAAAGATGACTGAGAAACATCTTTCCACCACAGTATACCTAATATTAATAGAATGCCTAAAACATAACAAATACCAGGTGCTAGTGAGGATGTAGAGCAACTGGAACTCTTATAGACTGTTAATGAGAATCTAAAATGGTATAGACCCTAGGGAAAACTGTTTTGCATTTTCTGATAAATTTAAACACACACTTAGCATACCACCCAGCAATCCTACTCCTAGATATTTATCCAAGTGAAATGAAAACCTCTGTTCATATAAAAAAAAATCTATATATGAATATTTACATCAGCTTTATTCATAACCACTAAGCTCTGTAAATAACTTGCATGTTTCTCAAATGGAGACTGGATTTAAAAAAAAAAAATGGTGATACATCCATTCTGTGAAATACTACTCAGCAATAAAGAAGAAAAAAACTATTGGTACATATGACAAAAGGATGAATCTCAAATGCTTTATCCTAAGTGAAAGAAATCAGACTCAAAAGGCTACATACTGTATGATTCCACTCATTTATAGGACATTATAGAAAAGGCCAAATGGATCAGTGGTTGTCAGATATTAAGGGTGTGGGAAAGGTTTGATTTCAAAGGGAAAGCATGAGAGAATATTGGAGGAGGTATGTTAGACTTGTTCTTTATCTTAATTGTGGTAATGGTTATATGACTCTGCCCATTTTCCAAAACTCAAAATTTTTAAAAAGTAAATTTTATTGTATATAAGTTAAAAATACATTTAAAAATAAAAAAGAACATCTCTCCTACAACTAAACATAAGGCAAAAGTTTCACATTTACTAAATGTTATAAACTTTTAAAACATCATTTCACAGAGTACCATCCACAAACAAGATAAGTAACTGAGTATTTAAACCACAAACTAGGCTATAATTTTTCAAAAATTATACACAAGGCATAAAAATGTGCTTATTAAAAGCATGAGTAGTTGGCCAGAATGTTGTTTACCACTGCTGAATAACTATAAAATGTTTATAGATTTTTATACCTTTCATGAATAAAGTGGCGTAAATTAATGCAAAGTTACCTTTCAGGGGGAAGCTGTCAAACTTCTTTTTGGCCAAAAGGGAATTTGTGACTTCCTGTTATGTTAAAGTTGGCACTAAAGCCTGGATAAACTACCCCAAATGGGCTATTTGCTATGATAAATACTGTTTCCTAACAAGAGGAAAAGAGGTGGCCTGGGAAGATAACTGCTGGGATTTTAATGCACTCTCTGAAACACTCTGACACACTCTGCTAGAGAGAATAATTTAATATCAACCAGAAGTCAGGCTCAAAATTCCATTTCCTGAAAATGATCATCAAAAAGCAAATGCAATTTAATTCACCAAACGTGTATTAAGCATTTACTATATGCCAAGCACTGTGCTAGGCACTAGGTAAACAAGTTAAAAAATAACACAGTATTTGCCTGTAAATAATGCACAGACTCTTAGACATGAGGATCTTGTGGAAAAAAAAAAAGAAAGAATGCACAGACTAGCAGGGGAGAGAGACATACAATAAACAAATATACTTCCACATAGTAATCCAAATGTAACAATATAAGTGGGATCAGAGTACAGGGATAATCAGAGGAAAAAGTGATTGAGTAGATAACAAAAAGGATATCAGCCAGATCGTAGGATCCCCTAAAATCTGCTTTCAGTGATAATTAAAATGCTAACAGGGACAAATAGGAGGCTGTGTGGTTTGAAAAGGCCATTCCTTTGATACTTTCCACTACCCCCTCCCATTACACTTTTGAGAACACTGAGCAAGGGATGCCTGTACTGATATATTTATTCCTTGACTTAGGATAATCTTCCAATTGATGAAATTCTCACAGGGCAAAGGAATAATACTTTAAAGCCTCCCTTTCCAGCAAGTGGAAAAGTTCCAAGCAGTATATTCCTCTCATTAAAACTTAAGATTCCTTTATGCAAAAAGAAAAAAAGAGAAAGTTCTTATCATAGCTTATGCCAAGTCAATGGAAGCTAACCCTCCTTTTCAAAGTTAAGTATGAATTTTCCCTTTCTTCTGTGTGTTGGCTGTGGTTATAGCTGACACATAATTCCAATTCATTATTTCTATGAAAATTGACTATTGCTTCAATAGTCAATTCTCACAATGGATTAAACAAGTAAAAGTAAGCATTCTGAAATAATAAGAGAGGTCCTACTGTCTCCTATGTCTTTAAGCCCTTTCCTGAAACTACTAGCCCTAACAGAGAAAAACTCAGTAGCACCTCCTTTCCTCCATCCTTTCTATTCTATCCATCACAGATATTAATTCCAGGTATATATACCATGGCCAACTAGCAGGAGAGAAATCATCAGAAAATGTTAAAAACAAAATAGTGGGAAGAAAAACACAATGGCCACATATTTGAGGGGTGGCACCTTGTTTTGGAAATGGGAAAAGTTTTATAACTAGAAGGTATGGGCTCTGATCCTGCTTTTGCCACTTACTAGCTCTATAGCTTTTTTCCAGTGTTGTTTTTTTCATCCTTTTGTTTCTTTTTGTGTGTTTATTTCAAAATATTAAGGGGGCACAAATGTTTTTGTTATATGGATACCTTGTATAGTGCTTAAGTCAGGGCTTCTAGCATGCCCATCATCAGAATAGTGTTTATTTTACCTGATAGGTAAGTATTTACCCCTCACTCCTTCCCACCCACCCTCTTTCTTGGTTTCCAAAGCCCTTTACATCTCCTTGTACCCATGTTTGCCCATCGTTTAGCTCAATTATTAGAGAGTACACGGGGTGTTTGTTTTCCCATTTCTGAGACACTTTGCTTAGGATAATGGTCTACAGTTCCATTCAAGTTAATGCAAAAGACATTATTTCCTTCTTTTTTATGGCTGAGTAGTACTCAATGTATACTCCACATTTTCTTTATTCACAAATTGATGAGCACTTAGGTTGATTCCACATCTTGGAATTGTGAATTATATTGTGACAAACATTTGAGTGCAGGTGTCTTTTTGATAAAATGACTTCTTTCCTTTTGAGTAGATAGTAGTGTGATTGTTGAATTAAACAGTAAGTACATTTATTTCTTTGAGGAATCTCCATGCTGTTTTCCAAAGAGGCTGAACTAATTTACAATCCCACCAACAGTGTATAAGTATTCCTTTCTCTCTGTATCCATGTCAGCATCTATTTTTTTCTGAGTTTTTAATAATGGTTATTCTTACAGGGGTAAGGTGGTATCTCATTGAGGTTTTAATTTGTATTCCCCTGTTGATTAGTGATGTTGAGCATATTTTCATATGTTTGTTGGCCATTTATCTATCTTTTGAAAAGCTTCTGTTCATGTCTTTTGCCCACTTTTTAATTGGATTGCTCATTATTTTGTTGCTGATTTGTTTGAGTTCTTTGTAGATTCTGGGCATTAGCCCTTTATCATATATGTAGTTTGCAAATACTTTCTCCAATCATGTAGGTTGTCTGTTTACTCTGTTGATTATTTTCTTTTCTGAGCAGAAGCTTTTTAATTTAATTAAGTCTCATTTTACTTATTTATTTTTGTTGTTGCTGTATTTTCCTTTGGGGTATTAGTCATAAATTCTTCGCCTAGGCCAATGTCTAGAAGAGTTTTTCCTACATTTTCTTCTAGAATTGTTATGGTTTTGTGCTTTACATTTAAGTTTTATATCCATCTTGACTTAATTTTCGTATATGGTGAGAGATGGGGTCCTGTTTCATTCTTTTGCATGTGGCTATCCAATTTTCCCTGCACCATTTATTGAACAGGGCATCATTTCCCCAATGTATGTCATTGTCTGCTTTGTTGATCAGTTGGTTAAAGGTGGATGGTTCTATTTCTGGGTTCTCTATTCTGTTTCATTGGTCTGTGTCTCTACTTTTATACCAATACCATGCTGTTTTTGTTACTACAGCCTGGTAGTATAATTTGGAGTCAAGTAATGTGATATCTCCATTTTTGCTCTTTTTGGTTAAGATTTGTGTGGCTATTCAGGCTCTTTATTGGTTCCAAATGAAGCACAGAATTATTTTTCTAGATATGTTAAATAAGACATTGGTATTTTGATGGAGATTATGTTGAATCTGTAAATCACTTTGGACAGTTTCAACATTTTAATGATGGTGATTCTACCAATCCATGAGCATGGGATGTTTTTCCATTTGTTTGTGTTATCTGCAAGTTCCTTCATCCGTGTTTTGTACCACTCCTAGTAGAGATCTTTCACCTCCTTGGTTAAATACATTCCTAAGTATATCATTTTCTTTATAGCTATTATAAATGGTATTGAGTCCTTGATTTGACTATCAGCTTAACTGTTACTAATATATAGAAATGCTACTGGTATGTGTATATTGATTTTTGCTGAGTTTATCAATTCTGGGAGTCTTTCAGTGGAGTCTTTAGGGTTTTCTAGGTACAAGATCATATCATCAGTAAACAGAGATAGTTTCACCTCATCTTTCCTGATTTGGATACCTTTCATTTCTTTCTCTTTCTTGATTGCTCTTACTAGGACTTATAGTACTTTGTTGAATACAAGTGATGACAGTGGTAGATTTTTTATTACTGCTTCAATCCCGTTGCTCATTATTGGCCTGTTTGGGGTTTCTATTTCTCTCTGATTCAGGCTTAGGAGATTATGTGTCTCCAGGAATTTAATCATTTCCTCTATGTTTTCTAGTTGATGTGCATAGTGGGCACCCTTGTCTCATTCTAGTTCTTAGAAGGAATGCTTTCAACTTTTCCCTATTCAGTATGACATTGGCTGTGGGTCTGTCATAGATGGCTTTTATAATTTAAAGAATATTCCCTCTATGCTACTGTGTAGAGGGTTTTACCATGAAAGGGTGACAGATTTTATCAAATGCTTTTTCTGCATGTATTGAAATAATCATATGATTTTTGTTTTTGCTTCTGTTCATATAGTGAGTCACATTTATTGATTTGCATGTGTTAAACCATCCTTGCATCTCTGGGATGAAACCCACTTGATTATGGTGAATTATCTATCTTATGTGGTATTCAATTTGGCTTGCTAGTTTTGTTGAGAATTTTTCCATCTATATTCATAAGGAATATTGGTCTGTAGTTTTCTTGTTTTGTTGTATCCTTTCCTGGCTTTGATGTCAAGGTGATACTGCCTCATAGAATAACTTAGGAAGGATTCCATCCTTCTCATGTTATGGAATAATTTCTATAGGATAGGTACCAATTTTGTAGGTCTGGCAAAATTCAGCTGTGAATCCATCTGGCTTGGAGCTTTATTTTTTAATTTTGGTAGATTTTTTATTACTGCTTCAATCCCATTGCTCGTAATTGGCCTGTTTGGGGTTTCTATTTCTCTCTGATTCAGGCTTAGGAGATTATGTGTCTCCAGGAATTTAATCATTTCCTCTACGTTTTCTAGTTCATGTGCATAGAGGTTTTCATAGAATCACGGAAAATATTTTGTATTTCTGTGATGTCAGTTATAATGTCTCCTTTTTTCATTTTTGATTGACCTTATTTGAGTCCTTTCTCTTCTATTTCTGGTTAGTCTGGCTAGTGGTCTATCCATTTTGTTTACCTTTTCAGGGAACCAACTTTTTGTTTCATTGATCCTTTGTATGATTTTATTGGTTTCCATGTCATTTAATTTTGCTCTGACTTTTGTTATTTCTTTTCTTCTGCTGGCTTTGGGTTTGGTTTGCTCTTCTTTTTCTACTTCCTTGAGATGTGATGTTAGGTTGTTAATTTATGATCTTTCTGTCTTTTTAGTGTAGGTATTTAAGGCTATGAACTTTCCACTTAGGACTGCTTATACTGTATCCCATAGATTTTGAAAGCTTGTGTCCTCTTTGTCGTTCAAGGAATATTGTGATTTCCACCTTAGTTTGGTCATTGACCCAATAGTCATTCAGCAGCAAGTTGTTTAATTCCCATGACTTTGTGTAGATTTAAGTGTTTCTCTTGGAATTGATTTCTAGTTTTATTTCACTGTGGTCTCAGAAGATACATGGTATGATTTTAATTATTTTGAATTTTCTGAGATTTGTATTGTGTCCTAAGATATGATCAGTCTTGGAAAATATCCCAGTGCTGATGAGAAGAATGTATATTCAATAGTTTTGGGTAGAATGTTCTGTAAATGTCTGTTAAGCCCATTAATTCTAGTCTCATTTAAGTGCAGTGTTTCTTTATTGATTTTCTGCTTTCATGATATGTCCAGTTATGTCAGTAGCTCTATAGCTTTAGACAACTTACTTCACCTGTCTGAATGTCAGTTTGCAAAATGTAGATGAAAGGAACTTCTACTTTGTATGGTTATTCTTGAAGTTATGTACCATACAGGAGTGATTCTCAAGTCTGCTGCATAACAAAACTTGGAAGCCACCCTGAGATTCTGTTTTCATTGGTCTACTTTGGGGCCTGGACTACAGAAGAAGAAAAAAAAGGAAGAAGCTCCCCAAGGTACTCAACTGTGCCAACTGTGCAGCTGGGTGACAATAACTGGTTTACAGGAATAGAGAGAGATCCCTAAATTTTAATTCAGTGCAACAGTTAGCCATTTATTATTGTGTTTAAAAAGTACCATTAAACTCAATTTGTTATGCAAGTTGCATGTGCTATTAATAAAAGAGTGCTAGTAATTCAATAGTTAAATTTGTTACGTACTTATACTGCCTCTTTTGACAAGCAATTCATCATCATCAACAACTGAGAATTATTCTATGGAGTTGAGAAAATAATGTATATTTCCTATGTATAGGAAATATACATTAAATAATTAAAGTAAATTAATATATGCCAAAAATAAAATTATTTAGATAATAAGACAAACTTTATACTACTTGAGGTTGGATACCATGATTTTTAAAAAATATTTACAGCATCAAGTACAGTGCATGGAACACTATAAATATTTGTTAAACAAACAGATGAATGTGTAAGTGAGTGAATGAATAAATGAGATAAATAATTTCCACAAGAATTTATCAAGAGATGCATTGCCAAAGATTGGAGTGTAGAGGAAGGTATTTTTATTGGAAAAATGAATCTCAGGCAGCTTCCCACCAATGAATTATCATAATAAGCCTATAATAAAGAAACCTGAACTTTAGCTCTGAAGAGTAAATTTCAGCCCTTCCATTTCCAGTTAAATCTCTCAACAAGTAGCCTACTCTCCTCCATTCTTGGCTCCAATCTTGACTCTGTTCCAAATTTGTTACATTAACAATCAAGGGAAGGTTAGACTTTGTAAAAGAAACATTTCCCATTATTAGGAACATTATAAAAGTCTTGCTTTCTGAGCATCTTATACTTGCTTAAGAGCTGATGAATTCACAGTATAAATGAAAGAAGAAGGTCATGATCTACCCACCTGGGTTGCCCAATAGGCCTGGGAGATGAATGGATCATTTGCCTGTATACCATATGACAGTCTCCAAAATAACCCAGCACGGTTGCTACAGATTTCAGATTAAAGAAAATTTATTGCTAAGTTTATTATTTTTTAACATTCTTTTTCTGAGCACCTAGCAAATAAAGTGGTAAGTACTTTCAAACTTGCAAGGATAAATGCTACAAGTATATAGGCTGAATTAGCCATTTGTATGTATGTTTGGAGCTTGAATTATTCCTTTACATTTTTTATTTTTTAAGGAGGAGAATAAACAAAACTACAAAGAGAGGAGATACTAAAAAAAACTCATTGTTGTAGATTTAAAGGTTTTCATGGTGGTAGGAAGCCAAAAGTTCCTTTCAGCAACAAGCAATAGATTTATTCTACAATCTAATTAATATTCACCAACTATGTTACTTAGGAAACAAAACAATACAGATAGATAATGCAATTGCATACAAGCAAAGGTATGCATATTAATTACTAAAAATATCTAACAAATTAGGCTTGGAAAAGTAAGTACAGGAAAAAAATATTTTTTTCTTCAAAACTATACTCAAATATTGAGAGCAATGAGTGGGTCCCATTTAATTGCTGCCTTTATAGTAAAGCAAATGTTTAAATTAGGGTAATGATGTGAGCTTTCTGTGAGACCTCTGCTAACAATCTAGGGAATTAATTTCTCATTTGAAAAGGAATGAAGTGCTTCCTATACCTCAGTGCAAATGACAGTGCAAGTCCATACAAGATCTAGACTCCATACAAGATCTACCATTAAAAATCTCTTAACACCTTCCAAATTAATAATCAGATATTCTCAAAATTATATCTTAAGACTAACATTGATTTATTTGTTTCTGCTTTCTTATTAACAATAAAAAAGACAAGTTTGTCAGTGGTCATCAAAGTGGGGTATGCCACTGGTATATGAAAACTCAGAACTTCTGTTTGTACTCATTTTTAACAAACATATAAATAAATTAAACTTTACTTACTTTAAAAACAAAATTATACAGGCCCCTTCCCTGTCTCTATGCCAACCATAAACAAGACAGGCAGATTTCATGAGATAGGTAGAGAAGTAGGAAGAGTTGATGGTGAAACACTCACTCATATCCTAGCATTCATCACATTGCAAAGTACTACAGCATGCATAGTCATAAGGAGTGCATTTACTGACTACATTATCTAGTTTTATCTAAACTAACCTTACAAAATAGAAAAATAAAAAAAATATTCTTGCAAAGAAACACCGGATTGATGACTATACAAATAATTGACAATTGATCATAATTGATGATTATACTAATAATATAAGCACTAAAAAAATGATGAAGCTGTCACCTCTGCTCCTATGGTGAGTTCTTCACCATCCATGAGTTAATCAGCCTGACAAGAAGTCAGGAAAAACATTTTAATATTACTAAAATATGAACATTCATCTACTATCACTAACTGTACAGGTTATCTTGAGTATATAGAATGTCCTGAGATCTTATGTAATGATAATACAAAGCTATTGTGATTATTAAACCTTTTTTAATTTTTTTTACCTTAAATTATTTATTGGTATGTATACTGTTCACATCTAAGTGGTATTTATGTAGCCTATTTTTTCCTAAAAACATTTTTTCCTTTTCTTATTTCAGAATATTACAGGAGTACAAATGTTTTGGTTACATAGATTGCTTTTGTACTGCTTGAGTCGATGTTGTAAGTGTGCCCATCACCAAGATGGTGTACATTGTACTGATCAGATGTGATTTCAGCCATCTCCTACTCCCCTGTCCCACTTGCATGATTTCCAATGAGTTTTACTTCCATCTGTGCATATGAGTCCTGATCGGTTCATCCCAATTTAACAGTGAGTGGTATGTGGTGTTTGTTTTTCCATTCTTGCCAAACTTCACTTAAGAAAATGCTTTCCAGTTCTATCCAGATTGTTGTGAAAGGTATTAATTCATTTTTATGACTGAGTAGTACTCCATGGTATACATATACCTCATTTTATTAATCCACTCATGAATTGATGGGCATTTGGATTGATTCCACATCTTTGCTATTGTGATTGTGCTGCATTAAATATTCAAGTGCAAGTGTCTTTTTTGATAAAATGACTATTTTTCCTTTGGGTAAATACCCAGCAGTGGGATTGCTGGATCAAATGGTAGGTCTACTTTTAGTTCTTTAAGGACTAGCCACACTATTTTCCACAGAGATTGCACTAGCTTGAAGTCCCAACAGTGTGTAAGTGTTATTTCTCTCCATATCCATGCCAGCATTTACTGTTTGGGGACTTTTTGATAAAAGGAATTCTCACTGGAGTTAGGTTTGTTGGGGAAATATGATTAAAAAATTAATGAGATATAGCTCATAAGATCATTATTTTATTGTATTGCCCAATATTGCTATATTAAAGACAAAACCAGGGGTTTGTAGGGTTTTGCCCTAAAGAAATATGTAAACTCAATGGTTTGCTTATCAAAGACTGCTATCAAGGGAGGGCTCTCATGGCTCAGGTAGGGATGTTTTTTAAAAAGGCTTCTCGGTATTTCAAAATATGTGAACCTCCCTGTTTTTTAAAAGGCAAGACAGGGTAAATATGGCCCACAGGATGCCAGTCAGAGACAATGAGTGCACTTTGCCCAGAGACATGCCCCTGTGGTCATAAACAAACTGTTTTATAGAGGTAGACTTTTTGTTCTCTCCTGACTGTCTGCCTTTAAGTCTACAATAACTAGATCAAAAAATATATAGGGTCACTATACCTCTTTTCTTATACTTTTCTTAATTGATAACTACCTCTTAAAACTTAAAAGTTAGTCCCTAAAAGACTTTGTACCTGTTTGTTTACCTAGATAAATTAAAATTTGGTACAAAGATATGTCCAGACTCCTGAGTAACTCTGCTGTTATCTAATCTTTTTATATAAAACTATAAACTATACCTTAGTCTCTATATATTCTTTTATTCTCTCTACTTCCTATCAATTTTCTTATCCTCTGTGACTACCCCTATTTAAGTGACCTGGTTTCATGGGAAAAAGTAGCTAATCTCCTCGTGGGCCTGCCCAACTCCCCACATAGGTTATATATTATTGTGCTTTTGATTTGCATATCTCTGATGATTAGTGATGTTGAGCATTTTTTCATATATTTCTTGGCCATTAGTCTATCTTCTTTTGAAACCTTCCTGTTCATGTCTTTTGTCCAGTTTTTAATGGGGTGGTTTGATTTTTTTCTTGCTGATTTGATTGAGTTCTTTGTAGAATCTGGTTATTGGCCCTTTGTCAGATGTACAACGTGTGAATATTTTCTCCCACTCTGTAGGCTGTCTATTTGCTCTGTTGATTGTTTCTTTGGCTGTGCAGAAGCTTTTTAACTTAACCACATCCCGTTTATTAATTTTTATTGTTGTTGTGATTGCATTAAGGTCTTCTTCATAAATTCTTTGCCTAGGCCAATAACTAGAAGAGTTTTTCCAACAATTTCTTCTAGAGTTCTTATGGTTTCATGTCTTAGATTTAAGTCTTTTATTCATCTTGAATTAATTGTTATGAGTGGTGAGAGATGTGGATCCCATTTCCATCTTCTACATGTGGTTAAAATGTTGTTTATTTCATCTTTATCCCATTATTCTTTATATACATGTACTATGTGCTATTTGTATTGGGTCAGTAGTGTATGTGTATAACTCACAGTGAAGAGGAAACCCCTGACCCTCCAAGTCACACTGCCCTTCTCCCAGCCTCCACACGATCATCTGCAGGAGTTTGACAGCCCCAAAGTTCTATATGCCCCCTCCCCACAACACTCACAGCCTTACAACTTTGGAGACCATCAAAAATAATTTCATCACAGTCTTTGTCAACATAGGAAACCCAAAGTTCTTGGGTTAGTCCTCACCACTAGGTCTCTCTACTCTATGTATCCCTTAATTTCATCCTATCTTTCCGAATTCAGAACCCATTATACTATGTCCTCAGGAAATCATAAAATCCTTTATTCTATTTTCTCCTAATTATTGCCTTTACCTTTTTTCTATAACTGAAACCTAACTGTTCCTAAAACCTCTCTTCCCCTATAGGTTCCTCAAATCATGGCTAATTTCTCTCCCATATTCCAAGTATCACTGTCCTGCTTCCTCACCATTCTAGAAAACTTCCACCTCCCTCCAAAAATCAAGCAAGGCAACTCATACCATCAGACTAAACAACCTTCACCACTCCTAGTTGCAGTGAACATCAGTCTCTATAATTCTCACAAGATTTTAATTATTATTTTACTATCATCTGTCTCTATCAATTGCATATAACTGAATCTCCCAATACCCTCAAACCTCAGATTTAAAACTCTTAATCTTCAATAAGGAAAACCTCCAGCCACTTCATTTATAGACCTCTTCATTACCAATAACAGCAACCCTTCATGATCTCAACCCCAAGTATCCGATTCTAAAACATTACCTCCCATTTTTACAGTTAATCAGCCTGACA
This sequence comes from Mirza zaza, assembly GCA_008750895.1. Classification (NCBI taxonomy): domain Eukaryota; kingdom Metazoa; phylum Chordata; class Mammalia; order Primates; family Cheirogaleidae; genus Mirza; species Mirza zaza. The sequence goes on along the minus strand of VSMD01061721.1, from coordinate 30,698 downwards.
AGAAGTCAGGCAAAAAATAATTTTTAATATTGCCAACATAAGAATATTCATCCTCCATCATTAACAGTAAAGGTCACTTTGAGTTTACAGAGTGCCTAGAGATATTATGTAATGATAATACAAAGCTCATTCCTTCTCATTCTTTGATGCCAAATATGTCTCAACCATATTGGCATTAATAATCCTTAATCAAGTTTTTACTGGCTTTTACCTCCTCATGTCCTAGTTATGTTACCTCCTTACCTAGCTTAGATTCCATGGTCCACCATTACAGTCAGCTCCCTAGTGGCCAGCTCTAGCTTTGTTTTATTTACCTGGTAAAACCTATACCATAACTAAATACACCCTTCCACACAGTTAAACCCAAATAGTTAAACATGGGCTGAGAAGATTACACACCATGGTGACTGGTTTCACTTTAAATACATGATGATAATATCGAATGTAGCTTTGGTGCTTCCCAATGATCTTTTCCATATTTCTACAGTCAATTCATTCTCGTAGACAACTACCGAACATCTGTTTTCTCAAACCTCCAACATTTTCTCTACCATCCTTACCATAGTAGATTAAACATATTCTACATACATACCCCACCATATCTAGCAACCTAGAACTCATACACCCACTAGTGTGGACAAGCTATCTAAACCCTTATTTAAGCCAAGCTCTCCATGTGTACAATGCCTCCTAATTCTCCTCACTTTCTTAAGTACATTGCTCTCTTCTCTATCATGTATCAATAATACTGTTCTCACTTTTGGATCATTTTAATCAGCACCAAATAAGATGTTATATCTCCTAGAAGGTATTACACATCTGGAAAATCCAAGATAATCAACTGATGAAAACTACTATAAACAATAAAAATTTAGTAAGATATTATAGTACATATTAATTCAGAGAAAGCAAGAGGGTTTGCATGTACAATATAAAGAAATAAAACACACAATTTACAATAGCAAAAAAAGAGGTAAAATGTTGGGAGAAACTTAATAAAATTTATGTAAGATCTATATGAAGAAATCCTAACAATACAACTAAAAACACAAAAGAAGACTTCAAAAAATGGAATTACATTGGGTAGAAAAACTCAACATCATAAATATGTTAATTCTCCTTAAGATAATTTATAAGTATTACACCATCACAACAAAAATACAACAGTTAGTTTGGGGGATTTGTTTCTGGTGTTATTATTTTCTTTTTGAACTAAAGTAGCTGACCCCAAAGTTTTGGGGAATAGTAAGGATACAAGAATTGCAAGGAAACCTATTACAAAAAAACCATAAAGGATGAGAGTATGAGCACTATAATACATTCAATGGGAAAAAAAAATAGCCAAAACAATGTTGAGAAAGAATTTTAAAAATCCAAGACTTTGGACTGTCTTACTTCAAAACTTATGATATAGACTCAGTAATCCATACAACATGTCATTGGGTTGAAGATACACATATAAACAAATGGTACAGAATAGTGAGTCCAGAAATAGATCCACACATATATGGACAATTAATTTTCAACAAAGGTATAAGGCAATTCAATAAGAAAAGGATAATTTTTCAATATGTGGTACTAGAAAATTGGCTAGCCATATGCAAAAAAAAAAAAAAAAATGGACCTGAACCCTAACCTCACACCATAAACAAAAAGTAACTCAAAGTAGATCACAGACTTGTTAAGATCACAGACTTATTAAATATGAGAGCTAAAACTTTAAAACTCCTAGAAGAAAACATAGAAGACAATCTTACCTAGTGATATTGGGTTTGGCAAAGATATTTAAAGTAGAGCACAAAACTATAAAAGGAAAATACACTGAACTTCATCAACACTAAAAAATTTTGCTCTTCAAAAGACACTGTTACAAAAATGAAAAGGCACACCAAGACTAAGAGAAAAATATTTAAAAAACAAATATACCACAAAGAACTTATACCCAGAATATTTAAAGAAATTTTACAACTTGATAAAAAAGAAAACAATACACATTTTTTTAAATGAGAAAAAGATTGAAGTGAACAAGAATTTCACCAAATAAAAAACAGATAGAAAATAAGCTCATGAAAAGATGTTTAACAACATTAGTAATTAGGGAAATAGAAATTAAATTGAGATATTGCCACACACCCTAGACAGGATGGCTGAAATTAAAAACACTGCCCATAAAAAAGACTGTTAGCAAGAATGTGAATCACTGAAACTCTCATACACAGACAGTGAGAATATAAAATGTCATGACTACTTTGGAAAACTGTTTGGCAGTTTCTTAAAAAGGTAAACATAGATCTATAACATGACTCAACTATTGCACTCCTAGATATTTGCCTAAGACAAATGAAAGTTTATGTCTACACAAATACTTACACATGAATGTTCATAGCAGCTTTATTAGTAATAGCCCCAAACTAGAAACAACGCAAGTACCATTCAGCAAGTGAATGGATAAACAAAGTGGTATCCATAAAATGGAATACTATTGAAAAGAAAACTGTTCATATACACAATAACATGGATGAATCTCAAAATAATTATAATGAAAAAAGCTAAGCAAAAAAATAGTACCTATTACATGATTCCATGTACATAAAATTCTATAAAATGTAAATTAATCTATATCTACAGTGACATAAAGCAAATCAGTGGTAACCTGGGAGGCAAGAAAAGGAGAGGAGGGGAGACATAGGAGGGAGGAGAAAGGGTCAGGAGAAAACTCTAGGTAGTGAGTGATCAGTATGCTCACTATCTTGATTATGGTGATGGTTTCACCATCAATATATTTCAAAACTCATAAAAATGTACACTTAAAATACACGTATTTTATCACACATCAATTGTACCTCAATTGTACCTCAACTGTACCTCAAGGCTATATTTTAAAACCTTGATAATTTAAACACTGACACTGTAGGATGAATAGGAAAAATTGAAAATCTAAAAATAGATCCAAATACATAAAAGAATGTAATATTATATGAAAATGTGACATCTCGAACAAATTGAAAAAGACTTGCTAGTCAAGACATACTATTGGAAAAACTGCATAATGATCCAGAAAAGAATTAAATAAAACTGGATGTATATCTCACATTATATCATTATACTCTAGATGCATATATTCTAAATAGATCAAAGATTTGCTTGTAGAAAGTTCAACCATGTAAAAATTCCATTTTAATGTCAGACTGGGGCATGGAGGAGGTGGTTTCTAACTATGACTGAGTCAATGGAAGAAAAAATTTATAAATCAGAATAAAATAAAAATCCTCTCCATGGCAAAAAGACACCATAAACAAACTCAGGAGACAACCAACAATCTGGAAAAGGAATGACAATAAGTGATGTTATAAAGATTTAATCCTCCCAACATTAAAAAACTCCTAAAAATCAGCAATCTAATAGCTGTGAAAGCTATTGCTATAGTGAAAGCAATCTAATAGCTCAAAAGAAAAATGGGTAAAGGATATGAATAGATTTGCATAAGTATAGATAAAATACTTAACCTTCCTGATAAAAAATGAAAATTAAAACCATGCTAGGTAATAGATTTTGCCTATCAGCTTAGAAAAACAACCAAGTTTAATGGTACTCCTTTGGTTAGGCTGTAGGATTCAGGTATATGCACTCACACATTGTGAGAATGTAAATCAGTACCACCACTTTTACAAATGTATGTGCCCTTTAACCCGAAATCACTTCTGAAAATTTATCCTGTGAATAACACCTGCTCACCTGTGAAATTATATATGTGTATATAGACATATATATGGTGCTATTAATTACATTATTCTATGTAATGGCAAAAGATTAAGAAGAATTAAAATGTATATCCATAACGTACTGTGAAATAAATTTTGGTACATCTATATAATTGAATCCTATCAAGCTATTACAAAAAAGAATAAGGCAGATCTCTATATACTGATGTAGAAAGAACTCCAACTTACAATGTTAAGTAAAAAAAAAAAAAAGCAAGCTACAGAGGAGTTGTATAGTTGCCACTTTCCTGTTAAATGATGAGATAATAAGAATAAATACTTATGTTTTCTTATATGTATAAATAATATCTGGAATGATACATAAGAAACAAAACAACAAATGCTGGCATGGACGTAGAGAGATAGGAACACTCTTACACTGCTGATGGGACTGCAAATTAGTACTACCTCTGTGGAAGTAATTTAGAAATATCTCAAAGAACTAAAAATAGAAATACCATTTGATCCAGTAATCCCACTACTAAGCATCTACCCAAAGTAAAAAAAAAGTCATTTTATAATAGAGACATCTGCACTCAAATGTTTATAGCAGCACAATTAACAATTGAAAAGATGTGGAAACAACCCAAGTGCCTATCAATACATGAGTGAATTAATAAGATGTGGTATATGTATATCATGGAGTACTACTCAACCATAAAAACGATGGTGAATTATCACCTCTTATATTATCCTGGTTGGAGCTAGAGCCCATTCTTTGAAGTGAAGTATCACAAGAATGGAAAAACAAGCACCACATGTACTCGACATCAAAGTCCTAACTGAGCAACACTTAGGTACTCACGTGGAAGTAATATTCATTTGGTGCCAGGCAGGTGGGAGGGAGGGGAATGGATGAGTAAATTCATAACTAATGGGTGCGGAGTGCCCTGTCTGGGGGATGGGCATGCTTCTAGCTCTGGTTTGGGCGATGCAAAGGCAATATATGTAACCAAAATGTTTGTACCCCCACAATATTCTGAAATCTAAAAACAGAAAATAAATAAATACATAAATAAAATTTTAAAAAGAAACAAATAATTTTTATTACTCTGATGGATGAGTTGTATACAGGAGGGCAGGAGAATCAAGGGAAACTTCACTGCATTGTACATTGTACATAAATTTTCCAATCTGTCTATATGTCTGTCTCTCCCTGGAACACTACCATGGCCCAGGAGGTCAGTCACTCAGTTGTAATGTTTAATGTGCTACCTCCAGTACCTCAAATAGTTCCTAGCAAATGATAGAACTTATGTAAAACTTACTTTTGTTCATAAAAGTGCACAATTTTAAAAATTTGAGGCCACTGTATTAAATGATCTCTAAGATTTTTCTTACAGCTCTAGAATAATAAGTTTGGGCAAAATTTTTTTATAAAGACCTAGATACTAAATAACTAAATATTTTAGACCTCTTGGCCATATGGTCTCTGTCAGAAGTACTCAGCTATGCCATTATAACACAAAAGCAACCACAGGACAGCAAGTAAATGAATGGGTGTGGCTGTGTTCTAATAAAACATTATTTATAACAACAGGCAGCTAGCCAGATTCAGTCCAAGGGCTGTAGTTTGCCAAACCCTGCTCTAGAATTTTATGTTCTTTGGTTATCCATCATCTGAACCTTGAAAAGCATATAAGGTTTCCATCTATAAAAATAAAAAATTAAATGAATGAACAAATGAATAAATATTAACCAACTTTTCCATGAGGAATATAGTTAGACTGCTTTAATTTTTATACATCAGATATCCTTTTTTTATACTGAGAATATAAGAATGTATTTCTGGTTAGGTGAGTTTTGAGCAGAGACCTGAAGGAAATAAAGGAGCAACCTATGTGGTTATCTAAGGGAACAGGATCACAGGGAGCAGAAACAGTAAGGACAAACTACTTTAAGAGAAAACTTACTTGACTTGTATTAAAATTATTTTTAATCATTTTATTAAAGTAAAAACTCCTATATCAGAGAACACCAAATGTATAATTTATTAGTTTATTTCTAAATAAATATATCTCTCTTAAGGACACAACTGAAATGTAAATAAATTTGAGACTAACCATTTAATACTACAACTCCCACAAGCACATGTCCCTGAGACATGTTTGATGCCGAGTTACTAAAAGTTCAAGATAATATTCTTTGCCTTGCCCAATTTATTAAAATTATTTTAATGTATACTTTGTCCTGTCATGATCATGAGAAGGGAACAAGAGACATTGGAAGATCTAGTTTCTAATTCTAACTCTACCACTAACTAGCTGTGTGGCAAGTGTTTCAATGGTAAAAGACAAGAATTGGACTAGATGATGCCTGCTCTTCCTATACTAACATTTGGTAACTTCTGGAGACATTTTTGGTTGTCATACCTGGAAAGTGCTATTTTCATCTATTTATAGAAGCCAGGGATGCTGCTAAAAGCCTACAATGCAGAAGACAGTCTCCACAATAATGATCCAACCCTATCAACAATGCCAAGGTTGAGAAACTGTCCTAATGATATGGTTACCCTTCTACTTCACTGAGGGTCGTCAATGACTATCACATATTAATTAGGAATACTTTTGGCTAACATAACTTGAAATAAATATTAGTTTATTCTCCTGAAAACAAATTAATATAATGGTGTCTGCCTGCAGTAGAACAGCATTAAGAGCTCATAGCCTCAAGGCAACAGCCACATTCAACGAAGAAGTTGTGGATGGGGCAATACTATGATTTGAATGTTTATGCTCCCCCAAAATTCACACATCAAAATCCTGACCCCCAAAGTGATGATATTAGGATGTGAAGCCTTTGGGGAGGTGATTAGTTCATGAAGGTAGCACTCTTAGGAATAGGATTAGTGCCTTCATGCCCTTATGAAAGAAGCCAAAGAGAACTCATTCACTCCTTCCACCATTAGAGATCAGAGCAAGGAGGCACCACATATGGGAAAGTCGGCCCTCACCAAACACCAGATCTACTGGCACCTTGATCTTGTACTTCCCAGACTCCAGAATTGTGAGAAATAAACTTCTGTTGTTTACAAGTTACCCAGTTTACAGTATTTTGTTATAGAAGCCCAAAAGTAAGAGAGGGAGAAGCAGTAGCCCTAGCCACATCTGTGCCTTTAATCAGGAAAGCAAAATCTAACATCTCAGTGGACAGAACTGCCTTCAAGGGAGGTCAGGAAAGTCATTAGGTCCTCTCTGTCTGCAAGAGAGGCTGAGCTGGTAAGCGCTTAGCTTTTTCAGACTTTATCATGAGACTAGCAAGAGAGGAGGGGATTGGAAATTACTCTTAGATTAATCAGTTAATAGAGCCTATTCTACAGTCAATATCCTCTCACAGAAGTTAAGACGAATAATAAGCAATAAATAAGTCCTCATCAAACACTTGATTTCTGTGATTTCTTCCTTGGTAAAGATGAAAGAATAGGTGCATAAGTACTTAAAATCTACTCACAAGGTACTCTGTAATCAACATAATTTAAAAAGTAGTGCTTGCTTCATTGACCCACCAGTCACACATTCTGCTTTATGTATGCTATAATTAGATATTAAGTTAGGGAGGAAACAAATAAACTTATAAGCCAAATTCCCCTCTCACAGAGTGAGAGACAAACTAAAAAGCTATCTATCAAAGACTAATATAGTGAAAAATCTTGGAAACCTTCTTCAGGGAACACTTGAGAAAGTAGTTTAATTACAGAGAACAATCTCGATAGCTGGCAGGAAAAGCCATTCCTGACTAACCTGCCTGGGTCCTTCAGAGATATTACTGCCTTGATAAGGGAAATTCAATATATGTCAAAGCTTAGAGACATATGTTAGAGCCCATAGCTATGATGCCTTTTGAATCTGTACAGAGCCGTGCAAGCCAGTGATATAAATTCAAGACTCTTTCACTTACATTTAAAATGAAAATGGCATGTTTGCAATCCAGTGCACAGATAAAAGAGCCCTCTTCCTCTAGGGAAGCATATATCATAACCAGTCTAACATACTTTAATTTGGATTTCTGTTTGGTACAGACCTTGCTAAACTTTATGTAAGCCCCAGTAGATGTAATATATTCAGATTTTCAAATGGATCTAAAAAGATTCAACCTCTGAGATTGCTGCCAAAAAGAAAAACTTATGAACTGGAAAGTAAAATGTGTGTGTAGCAACATTAGGGAGACGAAAGAAGGTATCTATTAAGAAGGAGATAATGAGAAGCCAGCAAGAGAGGAATTTGTCAGAATAGGTTAAGAGTTGGGACTAGTTGAAGTCTCCCAGGTCTTTTCAGTTTAGCATGCCTAGAGGGAAATTCTATAGTTAAAGTAATTTAATATTATAAACTTGAGGTTCTCATCTTAATAATTTCCAAATAAAATTTCCTTTAGGCTGACATTAAAAAACTGATTAAAGTACAGTTTAATCAGAATCTAGAAATTTGAGGATAAACTATTTTCAATTTTTTTGAATATTGCTGAATTCTGAGATACAAATTTTTAGTTCAAATTATTCTCTTTCTGTAAAAATAGCTTATTTTTTATTTTTAACTGACTCCTTATAATTGTACATATTTATGGGCTACATAGTAATGTTTAGATACATACAATGTATAGTGATCAGATCAGAGAAATTAACATATCCATCATCTCAAACATTTATTATTTCTTTGTATTGGGAATAGTCGATATCTTCTTTCTAGCTATTTGAAGCTATATAATATATTATTAATTATAATCATTCTACAGTGCTATAGAACACTAGAACTTATTCCTATCTAGCTGTAATTTTGTATCCTTTAACAAATCTCTCCCTATCCTTCCCTTCTCTCTACCTTTCTTAGCCTTTAGTGCCCTTTCTTTTTACTTCTATGAGATCAACTTCTTTTAGCTTCCGCATATGAGTGAGAACATGCAGCGTTTTAACTTTCTGTTCCTGGCTTATTTCACTTAACATTATGTCCTCTAGTTCCATCCATGTTGCTATTAATGAAAGGATTTTATTCTTTTTATCGTTGAATAGTATCCCATTGTGTACATATACTACATTGACTTTATTTAATAGATCATTTCATGCTCTTTAAAATTTATTTTAAATTCTCCTGGCCTCACATGGCACACTAAACAAAAATTTTAATGGAATTCTATTCATTTTTATCAATTTATAATTTATCCTGTCAATTTAACAAAAACTTTAAAACAATGCAGGATAAATACATATATAAAATAAGTAGAATTAAAATAAGAATAAACTGAAAATCAGTTAATGAAGGTATGTTACGGTAATTCTAGTAGGAAAACTTATAAGAACTACTAAAATTAAACTCCAGGGTTTTATTAATTAATAGTCATGAGCTTCTTAGCAATATAGCTCTCATCATTTTCTAAAAGGAAAACCATTTGTTTTTTACTACATATACATTTATGTGTATATGCATCCCGAAAGAGACAGAATAGTGTAACAGCAAAAGAATGAACTTTTAATGTAAATCTTGAAATTGTATTCCTTACTTCATTTTAATATTACACTTAATATTACATATTATATATTATATTAATTAATCTCTTTTTTAAAAAATTAATTATCCTTAATTTTTAATGTACTGGATCATTTGTTTAAAATAAGCTTCTAAACAGAAAGTATAATGTTCTTATTCATTTATTCAACAGGGAGATGAGGAAGCTAATTTGTTCAGGACCTACCCTGTCTCTAGCAATATGAATGATGCTTTAGAAGCATTATTCTATTTAATCTTCACAATAGTCCTGGGGAAAAAGTATTCCCATTCCCACTATATGGCATAGAAAACAGCTCAGAGGGGTTAGGACACACTGGTAAGTAGTGGAGTTGGAACTTTGAACTCATTTGCTTAATGTCATATTAATATTCTCACCACTACATGATGTAGTCTCATAAAAAGTGCTAACACATCATGTATTTGGTATCAGAGACCAACTTAAAATGTAGTATGGACTCAGAATCAAAACTAGAATATGGTCGGTGATTTTTAAGATGTTTATACTCCACTTAACTTCACTAACCTAATTAGAGCTATGCCAGATATATCTTAGATTTTAATAACTTGTTAACAATAAATCCAAATATATAATCATCCAGTAGATATGTACTGAGTTTCTACTATATGGCAACCATATGCAAAGCATTGTAAATGGTGAATAAAGCAAAAATAAAATACTTCTAACATTGAACAGTAAGGTTTAATATCATCTGCAATGTATGTTAACAGAGGTAAAAATAATCTGTAGAGTTTTATTTTTACTTTTTCTTTCAGACTACTGAACAAATTCTGTTCTACCTAATGTCAAACCAGTTTTTCTGATTTATAAGTCAGGATTTATGCTTTTGCACTAAGGACCACTAACTGATTCCTTACCATTTGCACCATTAAATTCTACAGAATTAAGATAAATCTACCTTTGTTTAAGAAACATACTCTTTTGTTCATGATCATTGTTTATATATTTACACATCACCTTATACCAGAAAGAATACAAAGTAGATTACAAGGATACACGAAATACAAATTAGCATAAATTAAAAGTTGATTAGAAAGAAAAAATAAAGATGAAGACAAAATGAGCTAGCTATATATCACTATGGTGACCACAAATTTGGCCCTTTTATCTCTAGCAACCAATCTGAAATAAGAAAACTTCGCACTTACAGAATTTACAATTCCAAAGGGATTTTTTTCATTTTTTAAGAAAACTACAATATCCTTCGGCATTAAAATGTTTTAATTTCTTCAAAACTTCTTTAACAAATATATGTGAGCTAATAAAAAACTATCTTCATCCACAAAATGTATGCAACAGCATCTTTACAGATTTGGTTTTTATTTTTCCAGGAATAAAAGAAAAGGTGTTGTTTTATATGTTTATAATCTTCTGGATCCCCACTACTCACAAACACCCCATCTCTAAGAGAACAGATTCTTCCCTGTTTGCTAAATTCCAAGGTCCTCTTACATTGCACAGGCTCAAAGTACAGGAGGAACAGGAAACTGAAACAGGTCTCTCAGGTGAGTTTCAAGTATTTAATAAAACTTCAATCCAGAGAGGAAAGGGAAGAAATATAGGAAGCCTGTATGATCCAGGTTAGAGAAAAAGCTTTCTGGGAGCTTAGAAATGCACCAAGGAATGGGAGAGAGAAATTTTGCAGCTGCTGCATATACGAGATTGTAGAAATGAGAGAATGAGAAAAAATATTTCAGAAAGTCTTACTGTGTGTTATGCAATTAAAGTTCCTTTTAATTATTTTAGATGCCACTTTTTTATGTGAAATGCTACCAAAACAGTGCTAGCTTTATGCAGCTTCCATTCTAATGACCCCCGTATAGAATAATGGCATCCCAGAGCCTCCTGTGGTTCTGGCCATCTGCACACTGTCTCACAGTACACAAGAAGGGACTTCTCCATCTGTGCAGAATTCACATATGCAAGAATGAGACTTTTTAATTTTTCAAACCCCAGAAGTTTTCATTCAGAAACTACAAAGAACATAAAGGGGAAATTTAAACCTAAAAGAACACTTATACCACATATAATTTTTTCGTGCCACTAATCTCTACAGAGATCCAGAATCTCTCATTGGCCATACATTGTTGGTTAAAGCAGTGGTTTCCAGGCTTCTCCACAAACTTAGATAGAATAAAGGTTGCACTATTGTTACCTTTTGATTGTAAAAACACATATGTGTATATGGTTAGAAATACTAGTTCAAAGAAATAAGGAATCATATATAGGAGACTTGCCGAACTCTCCACCCTTCTTTCCTTTTCCCCACCTCATTCTCCTAAATTAAGGCTGCAAGTGAAACGAGCATTCTTAACTCAAAGTAACAGCACCACCAGGGCAAGATAGCCATATCTAGGAACTATATAATACATTCCCACAGATGGTTCAGTAGCAGGTGTTGCACCATAGTGCCTGGTGGGGACACTCTCTGGAAGGTCTCAAAAAAAAAAAAAAATAATACTTGGTGAGTGTTGGAGGACAACAGAAATCTCACTCTCATGCAAGTGAAAGCTATCAGCCTTTGCACTGGAGCTTTAATATCAGTGTGGCCTCCTGAGTGCACCCAGTACAGCAGGAGATATTTAAATCATGTACAAAATGGAAATAATATCACCTGACCTGCTTATGTCTCTACATTGCTTTGAGTATCTAAAGATGATTACAGAAAAAGGTACTCAGAAACTGTAATGTACAATATAAACATATGGGAATATTATAACTAAGTTGCAAAGAAAAAAATTACTTATAAATTTGGTGCAGTGTTAGCCCTAATTCTGAATTCTCTAAAATTACCATGTACTATAGGAAATGTGCTTCTATAATAAAATATACAACTTATTTGGAGAGTCTGATCTAAAGCATAAGTTCTTACTTTTTATAACTAGACATGCAATTTCATTTCATTTATTTACATTTAGTCCTACTCTCAACTATTAATATCTAGAATTCTTATGAACAGAATTCTTTCGTTACTGAGCCCCTTACATCAAGCACAGGTCTCAGGCTCCATCCCCACTCCAAGTCCATCTCTTTCCATCTTCTAACTTACCCTTACAGCCCTCTATTCAGATGGTAAAACTGGCCTTTCTCATATTCTTTTCCTTTAAGATCTGACTTCATACTTATTTGAATTGAGTCAAAAGCCTTCATTCAACATCAGCAAAAAAAGACTGTGACAAATGATTCCAGGAGAAAAATGAGTAAAAGGGAAAGAAAAACAGAACATGGGAACATCTTTTTAAAAAATACAGGAAAAAAAAAGTATCATAAGAATGGAAAAACAATCACCACATGTACTCACCAGCAAATTGGTATTAACTGATCAACACTTATGTGCACGTACAGTAGTAACATTCATCCAGTGTTGGGCAGGTGGGAGGTGGGAGGAGGGGATGGGTATATTCACACCTAATGGGTGCAGTGTGTACCGTCTGGGGGATGGACACGCTTAAAGTTTTGACTCAGGTGGGGGCAAAGTCAGTGTATGTAACCTAAACATTTGTACCCCTGTAATATATTGAAATTAAAAAATTAAAAATAAAAAAACCCTTATGTTTTAATCCCAATGGACACGGTATATGTATTGAGAACTTTGACAGTAAATCAAAGATGAGGGGTTTCATTTACTTATGACTAACATACTGAGAATGATAAAGGTAGGAAATAGTGCCTGTCACTTAATGATTACATGACTAAGACTAAGTACCTTAAGGAACCTGGCCATGGGCATTAACATAAGTTCCAAGTAACATTAATTGCAAAGCAAACCATAAATTCCTTTTTTTGCTTATTCAAGTATGATTGAAAGCATATAAAAGAATATGCAGTTCTCACAAAAGTTAAGTATTTTCTCAGACCTCATTCCAAAACCTCCACCCTATCTGCCTATCGTCCTGTAACTCCTCTAAAGTTCTTACCTGCAACAGAAAGTCCATTAGTTAAATCAGCGTGGGAAGTGAGCATTGCTATCAAATAGCAGCTAATGTCAGTGTTTATAAAATATAGAAAATCTCTCATAAAATGGAAGATATCACAATATGTATAAGAGATATGCTTGCTTTGAAATATGCCCTAAGAATCTCAGCACTACACAGTACCAGCCACAGACTTACCTTTATGCAAGGAAAAAAAATAATTCTCCAAAATTTTAAAATATTCCTACAATATTGGCTAAGGTCATTTTGATCCAGTATGACCCAGCCAGCTGTTGCATTATAATACTCATATTAGAATAATGATTCTTACTTCTAGGATGTAGTCAAATAGGAATCTGATTACTAATTCACACAAAAATATAGGTAGGCAGCATTAAGAACCCATAAGAAATTGTTTACAGGAATTATAGTTATTCAAGCTATTCTACAGAAAGCCTATCCCCTGGGCCAATGTTTTTGTGGCATTTTTTTTATTACTACATAGCTCAAAAGTGCTTTTCATGCTCAGCAGGCACATAATATGAAAAGAACTGAAAAATTAAAAAGCTATCATAAGAATATAAATCAAAAATTCTATAAAATTTGGCTTATTTGCCCAAACATGTCAAAAACATGATATACTATATCAGTTATTCAACACCAACAAACAGGAATATTGAAAGCATCATATTTTAATCCTGATTTTTACCCTTGTAGATTTTCCCCTACCAAATTTATCATAAATGATACATATACTTCTTCCTCAAATATATATTCTGTTAGTATCTCTTCCCTTAACATGAAAAAATAGCAGTTTCTCTACATATTTAATCAACTTGTTCAGTAAAAACTATGACCAATTAAAATTTCTTCTCTAAAACCACATTTAATTCTTAATCATAGGCTCATGATGCTTCACAAATTGACTGCCATGTGAGCTGTATTTATTTAATTCAGGCTAGTTTTGAGCCTGGGACCCCATGAAGAAAAACTCTGCAGTTGGTTTGTGAAACTCTTACTTGTTGATGTTCCTTATTGCTACAATTAATATTGACGATTTAATTCTAAAAGCATGGATTACATTGCATATAACTCACACACAGAAAACAATAAAAAATAACAAATTAGAAAGGACCATTTGTTTTAATAAAACACCATGGCCCCAGGGGAAAATTTTTTTTTCTAGCGTGGCAATCAATGTGTCAAAGGAATTGCTTTGCAACTTGACCACCAGATGGGACATCTCTCTTAGACTGCAACATAAGGAGAAATTGATGAGAAAAACCTAGGAGACTCTGTTAGGGAAAGAAGTATAAGGGACACTACAGGAAGGAGCCATTTGTAATCATTTTCTCCTCCACATAATTTAAAGCTGTGGACCAGGAGTCAAATGATGGCAGGGAACACACCTCCCAACAAGCAAGAATTGAGATAACCAGCTCTAATGTAAGCAACACAGAAATAATTATTCTCATAAATTCCCTTCACAGTGTTAACACAAAACATCAACACTATGGTGCTGATAGCAGTAGGCAAGGAAGTGGTAGAAAATTTAGATCCAGCACTTTCCCTTCAACTTAGATCAGCATATCATAGTAATATCTATATCGGAAGAGTACAAACAGAATTACACAGAACCATGATGGGACAAGTTTCAGAATCTGAATAGCAGGTAACATTTTCAGATTATAATAACATAGATTCTATACACTGGTGAAAAGAAGCCCTATTCAATAAATGGTGCTGGGAAAATTGAATAGCCACATGCAGAAGAATGAAACAGGATCCCTATCTCTCACCACTCACAAAAGTTAATTCAAGATGGATAAAAGACTTAAATCTGAGGTGTAAAACCATAAGAATTCTAGAAGAAAATACAGGAAAAAACTCTTCTAGATATTGGCCTAGGCAAAGAATTTATAACTAAGACCCCAATGGCAATTATAGCAACATTAAAAATAAATAAATGGGGCTTGATTAAATTAAAAGGCTTCTGCACAACTAAGGAAATAAACAGCAAAGTAAATAGACAACATATAGAATGGGAGAAAATATTTGTGCACTATACATCTGACAAAAGCCTGATAACTAGAATCTATATAGAACTCAGAGAAATCAACAGGAAAAAAAATCAAACAATCCCACTTTTAGTGGGAAAAGGACATGAATAAAAACTTTTCAAAAAGAGACAGACTAATGGTCAATAAACATATGAAAAAATGCCCAATATCTCTAATCAACAAGGAAATGCAAATCAAAACCACAATGAGATATCACTTAACTCCAATAAGAATGGCTTTTTATCAAAAAGTCCCAAAACAACACATACTGGCATATGGCATGGATGTGGAAAGATAGGAACACTCATACACTGGTGGTGGGACTGAAAACTAGTACAACCTCTGTGGAAAGTAGTATGGAGATACCTCAAAGAACTAAAAGTAGACCTACCATTTGATCTAGCAATCCTACTACTGGGTATTTACCCAAAGGAAAAGAAGACATTTTATCAAAAAGAAATCTGCACTCGAATGTTTATAGCAGCACAATTCACAATTGCAAAGATGTGAATACAACCCAAATGCCCATCCTTACACAAGTGGATTAATAAAATGTGGTACAGATATACCATGGAGTACTACTTAGCTATAAAAAAGATGAAATATCTATTTATTGTATTATCTTTGTGGAGCTGGAGCACATTCTTCTAAGTGAATTATCACATGAATGGAAAAACAAACACCAAATGTATTCACCATTAAATTGGTACTAATTGATCAACACTAATGTGCACATATGAGAAGTAACATTCATAGGGTATCAGGCAGGTGGGGAGGTAGGAGGAGGGGATTGGTAAATCCATACCTAAGGGATTTGGTGAGCACTGCCTGGGGGATGGGCATGCTTGTCAGGCAGTGCAAAGGCAATTTATGTAACCAAAGTGTTTGTATTCCCCCATAATATCCTGAAATAAAATTAAAAAAACTTAAACAAGAATGTACAAAGCAGGTAAAGAACAACATGCAGATGTGAAGACAAGACCTATATACACTACAATGCCATATATTTTTAGTAATAAACTTCCTGGTAGCTGAAAAAAACGTTTCTGCAACATTTCATTTATTAATACCTTTAAAGATAACTGAAGGATTCTGATTATATATAATAACATCTGCTAAGATTTCAAGGCACTCTAAGATAAATTTCCAAATACTATTCTTGTCTGTATTTTGAGTCAACTAATTTCTAAATACTGTTTAGACAGTATTTAGACAGAAAAATATCATCATCATTATAGTCAATAATTTTCTTCCTAGCACTTAACTCTCTAAATAATTATCTCTATATTTATTTTTCTAATTACTATCATCCACAAATTGTAAGTTCCATGAACAGAGATTATGATTCATTGTGGTGTTAATCTTTGTTAGCCAAGCATC
Organism: Mirza zaza; assembly: GCA_008750895.1. NCBI lineage: Eukaryota > Metazoa > Chordata > Mammalia > Primates > Cheirogaleidae > Mirza > Mirza zaza. The sequence continues at coordinate 14,066 of VSMD01061721.1, read as the reverse complement.
AAGCCTGACCCATAGTCAGTGGTCAGTAAATGTTTGTTAACCGAATATATAGGTCTGCCAACCGCATAATTCTTTTGAAAATATTCAAGAAACATTTAACTCGATACAAATTAATTTAGTCTGTACTGCTACTTTTAAAAACCATATATTAGAAATGTTTCCAGAATTTACTGGGGGCTTAGATTTCTGTGTGTCACTCAAAGCACTTAGCACAATGCTTCTAAAGCGCTCCCTAAATGATAAACTAAAATAAATTACATGTAATAAAAACTATTTTGCTTCTCCCTGTAAAATAAAACAAGGAAAATTCAACAACATAGTGGAATGACTAGATATCTTAATTAACTTCTTTTTGTTCATTTTTGCCATGTCTTTCATTCATTCAATATTTGTTGAAAGGCTTACTCAGGTCACGTTTGATACTCGGTGCCAAAGATACCAATGTGGATGAGACACAGGTTAGTGAAGGAGACATGTGAGCAAATAACAATGGCATAACGTGAAACCTCTGTAGTAGAAGTAAATACAAAAGAGCTGCTGGAACACAATGCAACAGAGAGTTACTCTCTATGATGGGGAGGATCAAAAAGTTTCAAAAGGGACTGGTAACCAGGCAGAAAATGGAGAAATATTCATCTTATATGAAAGGAACAGAGTATATTCTTGGTTCTGCAAAACTGGGATGCTTTTTCTCTTTGGCTGTTCTGTGATCCTTTTTGATAAAAAACAAAACAAAACAAAACTGCAGAAGCAGGGTGTAGTTACTAGAGACTTACTTTTCCTTTATTGGCTTTCAAATATTGTGGCAAACAATATCCTTATATCGTCTATTATGCCTCTGCCCTCCCAAGACAGAATTCTTAAAGTGCCCAAATGGTGCAAAGTCCAGAAGCTGGTATTGCTCACTCCATAATGAGGCAGAAGACATAGAGGTCATCTGCTATACACAGCTGGGCCATTGTGGCCATTAGGCACCATTCTGATGGAGAATGGTCATAACCCTGAACAGAAAGAGGTGCTATGACCATTTTGTTGCTTTCAGTAGAGTAAAAATTATCAGCTGGTGGTGCTTTCCAATCACAATTTCCTTACCTCATATGTTATTTTAAGAGGCAATTTGTTGTCTACTCCTTTACAGAAAGCATAGCAAACATGATTTCTAAATATAAGGGCTTTAGATGGGAAATTTGTAGACACTATATGCATCCCCCTACCATGTGTTGCAGAGAGACATTCTGTTTCCAGGAAGGGCTTTGAAGACTAGAGACTTCGGCTTATGTGAGAACTAGGATCACCCTCTGTTTATTACATGGCATTATTGGGGTGTCACAGTCTCTAAGGAAGATATTTTACTCAAAGGTCATAAAGCATGAAACAAACACATGACTGTTCAAGTGCATGGTACTTTCAACAACCAGAAAGAAGTCCCAGGTGGCTGAAACATAAAAGAAATAGATAGAAGAAGCAGAAAATTATGTTGGAACATTAGGACTAATTTACAAAGAAATTATATTCTATATAATCAGAGTATTATGACTTTACCCTGATATCAATGCAAAACTAACAACACATTTGAAACAAAGAAATGGGGCAAGCAAATATGTTTTGATGATAACCATGACGATAGTGTGAAAAATGGATTAAAAAGGAGAAGATCCTGGAAGCAAAGGAGACAATTTAGCTAGAGAAGCTTATTCGGCCTCAAAGAGTGAGTTAACACACTGAACTCAACTGTGGGATTTCTCTGCTTATAAGACAGAACATTCCACTTTGGCTATACCTAGACCAGTTTGAAAAACCATCATATAATAGTACTTAAATTTCCTGGATCTGTCTGATCATTGATTAACATTAAGACAATATGTCTCCCTATATAACGTTTAAGTAGCATATATAATTTTTAAAAACTCACTTTTCTTACTTTGGAAATTGAAAAGCATTTATGACTAAAACAGTGATCAAAGTAGAAATATTAAAAAGCACTGTGCTTTAAGTTTGGCTATAAAAAAAAAAAAGGAAAATTAATGTTGGTCTAGAGAACAGAGATAGCAGATATTGCTTCAAAGAAATGCCAAGGGATTCTTAACTGGCACATGAACAGTCACCAAAGATAACATGATGGGGATTTAATTTAATGTTTCATCTGTAGGATATATTGGTTTTATTGTTTTCCAATAACAGTAAAGTCTGTCAAGCCTCTGTTATTTCATTGAGCTGTCAAACCCAGAGAAAAGACCTTCTCAGAAACTTCTGCTATGGCAATAGCAACTTGCAGCAACTTTAACTGATCTGAACTACTTGAAACATTTTCTCTTATCTTACTAAGAAAGTGTCAAGAAAGCAATAATTCAGAAGAGTGGTTGAACCCATTGAACCCATTTGTAAATGTAAGTACTCATTTATTCTCTTAAATTTCAATTGTCTAGAACTTCTTGCTTTCTCTAGATAGCATAGATATGGAATTATCCTTCAAGGAAAGGAAACATACTGGGAAATTTAGATTCATCATAAGCAATAAAATACCATATTTTTAATCTATTTGAAAGGGAATAACATTTTGTGATATTTCAAAATTAATCTAAGAAGGGGAACTAATTAGCTAGTTTGGGGTGATAGGGACTAAAAGAAGAATATAAGAATTTATTCTAGCAATTCATCTGGCTTACTGGCTTCAATTTAGGAAAGTAAGAAATCTTTTTCAAAGAAAGAAACTTCTTTTACAAAGTGCAAAGTAGATTTTGGGAATTAAAGAGTCTTGACTGTGATGATAAATTCCTTCACTACGTAATTGATATAAAAGGAAATCGCCACTGTACAGTTAATGAATAAAATTAAACAATCGGGATGCATAATTGAGATTTTTTGTTTTGTAATTTGGGTATTAAAAATGCAAGAGTGTGTGGACTCATTTATGACATAAAAGTGAAAGTATTTTCACCAGAGTTCTTTTTTTTTTACCTTCTCTTCTTCTATGACTTCTCACCTGAACACCTATCCATATCTCCAAAAGAAAGTTTTTGTTGTTTTTATTCTAAGAGTTATTAGAACTTTCTTCATTTTTTTCAGGATCAAAAGGCACCTGTGTAGTTTTTAATCAGCTCTAAGCAATTGTGGTCAAACTTCCTCACCAGGCACAGCACAAAATGTGAATTACTCACTGAAAAAAAAAAATCACCATAATCCATCAGCTGACAAATTACAACTCATTCTCTTAGCTTCTTTTCACATTACAGGATTCCGAACCTAATGCAAATTTCTATGTTTTGAGCATTCTGGAACTCCCAACACTGAGGAATTGTTATGGATCCACATAAAAGTAAGGAAAAACATTACTACTCTTATGCATTTCCCAACTAATTACAGTTTTGAGGTTGCAAGTCTTAGGTCAGAGCAGCAATACTTCTGGGAAGAATGTCAGTGCTGATAGGTAGACAGGAGAAAGGAAAGATACCTGTCCCTTAAAGCAGAAATTCTAACACTTAACGGTGAATCAGAATCACCTGGAGGCCTTGTTAAAGCACAGATTTCTGGGCCACATTGCCAGAGTTTCTAATTTAAGTCTGGGATGGAGCCTGAGATTCTGCATTCTAACAAGCTCCCAGGTGATGTCAATGCTGCTGGTCCACAGACCACACTTGAAGTGGCAAGTTCCTCATACCTCCTCAGAATCACTGGAAAGTATAAGAGTATACAATCTTATTGGTGAAAATTAGTTTCTGACTTCCAAATGAAACTCATTGTTAACAATTCTTCATGAACTACACATAGGAAATATATACAATTAAAGCTTAAATTTGTGTTAATTTAATAGTAGAAAGTTGTACATAGCAGCAAGTTGCAAGACAAGCTTGAAATAAAGATGCAATTTTCTTAACTAGCCAGTTAGCACATTCACAACACAAAGCTGAAAAATTTCAATGTATAGGAAGAAACCTTGTATTTTTTTTTCTAGATTCTCTCAGTCATCAAACTCATCAACTTGATTTTGAAATTGAGTATTTGTTTCTTATTATTTAACTTAATGAAGGGTAATTTTTCATGTATCTAAGATAAATGGACAAAAACCAGGTTATTTCACTTCATAAGCTTTAAGAAAATTATAGTAGGTCACCAATGATCATAGCCAAGTTCTATTCTACCTGACTTTTTGTACTTACCAAACATCTTTTGCAGGGTGTGTTAAAGATTCACTAATTTTGCTTCTACAAAAGGCTAAAAAAATAGGGGTGACTGGGGACACACTATGGTGAGACAGTTCCTCCAGAATTCCTCACTCTTGGGAGATTTGTTCCCTATACAACTGCACTAGAAAATCCACTCTGAGTCAAAGCCCCAGATAAGTTTCTATATTCCTGGAGAATATAGGTAGATATGCCAAAGGCAGGGAATACTAAAAAGTACAAAGTTATGATTAAATATACCATATTGTTTGATATCATCAGATTGTATCCTTGCCTTACTTAAACAAAATCATAAAGTTTTGGCCCCTTTTCTTTGTAAAAATGCCAAAAACATATTACTGCTGAGAAAGTTTACTTTCTTCTCAAGAGATTCTTTTCCTCTCAACTGTTAGGGTGCTTATAGATTTTTCTCTTTTCTTTGTGTGTGTATTTAATTCTTACATAAAGTAAACAAAATAAGTGGGATCTAAAGTATCTAACCCTGTTACATGCAGGATCTCATTATTTATAAACTAAAGAAATGACCAAGGCAAAAAACTAGGCAGTGAGCTGGGTGTCTAAGGGTTTCAAATTCATTTCCAGTTGCACTTTGACAGTACCTGTTAAAAGCTGTCCTCTCCAAACTTCAGTATGGATGGGGATGATTTTGGGCCCTGGGGATGGCTAGACTGGCAAATAATAGCAAGGCTTACAGAAAATCTTCCAGGTAGCTCTACTTCTGTTAGCCCAACAGAGGGAGACTGGCTCACTAAATAGTGAAGTCTCAAGGTCTACATTTCAGCTCTCTGTTCCTAGAGAAAAAATTTCCCCAACAAAATTCTTCCTCTTCCTCAGGCATCCCCTGGAAATTTGCCTACCCTTTTGAGAAGAAGGGCTGGGAGGAAAACAGGACCCAATTTCCAATCTTATTATTTCCAAATAAGAATCTGAAATCAATTAGCATAAACATTCACAAACAGTGTTTATACAGATAAAGATATCAAATATTCCTTGACTGATAACCAGAGCACATAAATGTAGTAGTTCTGAAATTAACAACTGGAATCCTAGATAAATATGGTGAATTAAATGCTCTTAGCTAATTCCGTAAGTTTACCTTTATAATTCTGGAGTGATTTTATCATATAAAATATTTTTCTACTAATATTCAATAAAAGTAAATGATTTGTATATCATTAGTGAATTTAAGATATATAAATGGACAAATCTTTTTAAATGTATCTTAAAGTTCTAGACACGTAAATTAATTAAGAAAATATTTTAATGGGTTTTTCCAAAAGCACAACTAGAATAATTATGGTTGTAAAAAAAATATTAATATTGTAGCACAGCATAATAAATGGACAAATATCTGGGGAAATGAATTAATTACTAAAGTAGTTTCAGTCAAAACAGAATAGGTGACACTTTCTCTACTCCTGCAAATCTAAATAACATACTCATTCCAGAACTTGATTATGATGATATTTATTTTTACCCTTATTGGTATATAATGATCACACATTAACCCTATGAATTTGTTTTTGAATTTTTGGTTTTTAGGTATTTATTAAGTTACCTATTAGGACTTTAGCTCCTGACAAACAAAAGCCTGAAAATTATCAAAATTAACCCTTCAAACTTCTCTCACTTACTTTCATTAAAATACATTAAGAATAAAATGATCTAGGTTGTATCCATATTTCTCCCATATTCTGATATTTTTTAATATTTACTATAGAAGGCCTGAAGAGGAACAACTGAAATGACAAATAACTGAAATTACAATTTGCCTATAATGGTGATGTTGCAATGCTATCAACCAATAAGCGATATTCTCTGTATAAAGATATTTTACTCCCAAGAGTTGTAATAATTTTACTGCTAAGAGTTCTTAATAATTTTAAGGAGAATGAAAAGAGATTAATGATTCCCCAATGTATGACATAACAGGCAATTATGTTGTATATAGTTAGCTTAATAGAACTCATTATTAGCTAGTAAAACTCGTCAACCCTCCAAAATAGTCTGACAATTATTTATTTCCATATGTAAACAGAGAAATCAAAGGCAACACCAAGAAAAAGTATAAAAACATCCAAGTCCCTCATTTTTGGTTGTTCAAGTGTGTAGGTTGTTTCTATCTGTCAAGGCCTTTTTGATGAAGTGAATACCAGTCACCAGAGCCCAACTCAGAACCTCTCCTCTCCAAACTGGTAAGAGAATAATCTAGACTTTTCTCCTAAGAAAAACAATTGTAAATGTCCTCTCAATGTAAGTGAGCCTAACAATTTGAAAGCATTCGTTTTTTTTTGGTTAGCACTTAAGAGAGAAAAAAACAAAACCGTGCTGAAAAAAAAAAGTCTCTCTCACTCACTGGATAGAAACCAAAGACTCATCAACTAAGAGAATTATCAAGACTTAAATGATAAAGGAAAAAGTCTTCCGCTGATAGTTTTTCATGAAATTTACTTTAGGTGAGAAGAGCATATTATTTTCTCTTGATTGGCTCTGCCAAATCCCTCTTCCAAATCCTGTATATTTCATTTTCAAGCAATGCTACCGGCTCCCACGGTCACAGTTCTCCTATTCTGAAATATTCCAAATATGACCAGAAATTCAACATCCTTCATCTGTTGTTTTAGTCATAATTACACAATTCACAATTACCCAATTCAGCTTAAGGAGCACAGTTGTTTCTTGGAAAAGTACTAGATTAGAAATCTGAAGACCTGAACTATAGTCTTGTATGTAAATTTACCAGCCCTATAATCCAGGCAGCATCACCTCTCTTGCATGTAAATTTACCAGCCCTGTAATCAAGGCAGCATCACTTCAACTCTCATAGTGTCTATTTTCACATGTACTAATGGTGAGTGTTGGACTAGATTAGATGTCCTCTCAAATATCTTCTAGCTGAATGAAATATGGGATCTTGTTGTTATGAAAAGAATCTACTTTTGTAGATTGTTGTTATGAAAAGAATATAGGTCAATTCTATATTTAATAGTAGAGGGAAATTTTATATTTAATAGTAGCCTGTCAAATAATCTGTAGTTCTTTTTTACTTTTTTTTGCATTTTTTTTTACTTTTCTAATGTGAGGGAGATGAAATGAGATAAGGAAATGGTTGTGATCCCTTCCTTCATGGACATTCAGGTCATTCATTTAATTAAAAAATATCTATTAAACAGGTAGTATGTGCTAAACATACCAACCACTACAAAACAGTAAACAGGTGAGAAACATCCTTTACTTTAATGCTGTTTGTCTTCTAGCAAAAGACAAAAATTTATTACAGTATATGCAATTATGGGCTGGAGAAAATTGATCTTTTTCTAATGAATGAGCATGCGCGAAAAACACACACACACACACACACACGTAGCCTAGAAAGAAGACAGTTCTCAGAGTAAGGAAATGACTTTATGTCCCAAGCCTAAAAATATTATCTTCAGCAAAGATCATAAATGAAATTGTCATTCTTACTGGTTTCCTGAGTTAGTTTATAATTGAAGCTTCAGATAGCTCCTTAAGTTTTAGCAAAGTGGATAAATGGCATTAGGGATGAATTCAACTATTAAGGGAAGGCAGTTGCCCCCTTGCTCCTGCCAGTCATCTTTCTCAAATTGTCATAGGTACTTTAGCCTTTTGATATCACTTGAACTCAAACATTAATGAACTACACTCATCTTTCTTATGATGTCGGCAACTGAAGGAACAAGTACATCCCACATCTGAAATAGAGAAGGATGATGGTTATCAGTGCAGCCATTCATATTCCCTAGAAACTATAAAGTTTGCTTGAAAATTAGTGCCCTTTGGAGTTTTCATAGTCTCTGATTACAGACTTACATATCTCAGAAGCAGAGCAGCAGCTCATGAACTACCCCTACTTCTTGCTTCAAGTACCCTTCTAAATGTTTAATGAATGACTTATTTAGTTCTCATAACAAACCCCACAAGGTAGGTACCAGTGTTGTCCTAGTTTTACAAGCAAACTGAGATTTCACAGCTTGTATGGCAGAGATGAAATTCAATCCAGGCAGTCTGGCCCCAGAGTCTATGTTTTTAATCACATGGATATGGGCACACCTATGCAGCAAATGGCAAGAAGATGCAAAATGAGGGGAATACTGAGAATATGAAATAACCCGAAACTGGCACCTCACTGGCTAACATGTATAGTATTCCTGCTATATTAAATAATTAAGATGAATAAATCTCCTCAAATCTCCTCTTGTTTAAGAAACATAAGGTTAAGAGTGTTATTTTTCAAGAAAAATGAGTAAGTATGAAAGTGAACCCACATGATTTTAAATGAAGTTGGTCAAATAGAAGCCAAGCCAGAAATAGAAGCACTATCTCATAGATACTTTAATCTCATCATCCAAAACTGCATATCTTTCCGCCAAAACATGCTCCTCCTCCAGTGCTCCTACTCCCACTATGGTACCACTACTCACTTAATTAGAAACCTGGGCACCATCTGCACTCCACCCTCTCCTCCAACCCACATATCCAACCTAAAATAACTTATATTCTTCTCTTAAAGAGCTCTGTAATCCAGCCATCAATGCAGCCCAAGCCACTATGAACTTGCTCCCAGACCACCACAGTGACTTCCTAGTTAGGCTCTCAATTTTACCAGCCCTGCATTTCCAGCCCTGCTAACTCCACACCAAACCCATAATCCACATCAATCCATTATCCATAGCCAGAGCTGTCTTTAAAATGGAAATATAATCATGTCACTCCTCTGCTTAAACCCTGTAATGCCTTATGGTTACCCTTAAAAAAGAAGTCCAAAATCCTTAACTTGCCCTGATGTCCTCACAACCTGATCTATTTGACTCCTTGCCCTTACTTCTCTCTCTCCCCACTTTCCATCTTTACTTTTTTCACCCCCTTGAATACACTATACTTGCTTTTGTCTCTGGGCTTTCAAACAAGCTTATTCTTTTCCACCATATGTCCTGCCTTCCCCCTCCTCACTCACCCACGTCACTTTGCTAACTTTTTCATTTTCAAGATGGAAATCTGGATCTATAAAAAGGAATAGAAAGAACTAGAAATGATAAATATGTAAGTAAATATAAATAATTTTTCTCAATTTTTAAATTGCTATAAAAAAATAACTGTTTAAAGCAAAAAAGCAATTACAATGTATTGCAGAATTCATAACAAAGTAGAAGTAAAGTGTATAAAACAATAGCACAAAGGCAGGGAGTAAAGAAATGAAAGTATAGAGTTGTAAAGTTCTTACATGAAGTGAAGGTAAACTGTGGCAAATTAAAGATATTATATGTACTATAAATCCTAAAACAACTACTATAATAAAAGCAAAAATTTATAGCTAATAAGCCAATAAAATAGATGAAATAGATATAGAAATTACAGTCAATTAATTTCTAAGAAGGGAAAGAATGAGAGAAAAAAGAACAAAGAGCAGATGGGAAAAATATAAAACAAATAGCAAGATGGTACATTTAAACACAACTATATCAATAATTACATTAAGTATAAATGTTCTGAAGATCCTAATTATAAGGAAGAGCTTGACAGACTGGATAAAATAATCAACATCTAAATATTTGCTACCTATAAAAATAAATATGAATAAGTTACAAGTAAAAGGGTGGGGGGGGGGAAATGTGCCACGCTAACAATATCAAAATAAAACTAAAGGCCAGGCGTGGTGGCTCACGCCTGTAATCCTAGCACTCTGGGAGGCCAAGGCAGGCAGATTGCTCAAGGTCAGGAGTTCGAAACCAGCCTGAGCAAGAGTGAGACCCCGTCTTTACTATAAATAGAAAGAAATTAATTGACCAACTAAAAATATATAGAAAAATTAGCTGGGCATGGTGGCGCATGCCTGTAGTCTCAGCTACTCGGGAAGCTGAGGCAGCAGGATTGCTTGAGCCCAGAAGTTTGAGGTTGCTGTGAGCTAGGCTGACACCACAGCACTCACTCTAGCTTGGGCAACCAAGTGAAACTCTGCCTCAAAATAAATTAATTAATTAATTAAATAAAACTGAAGTGACTATATTAATATCAAAGTATATTTCAGAGAAAAAATATAATATATGAAGAGTATAATTTCATTAATGGTAAAAGGGTCAGGTAATCAAAATGACATAATAATAGTCTTGAACATGTATGCATGTAATAACAGAGCCCAAATTTCATGAATCAAAACTGATAGGATTTGATAGGATAAAGGCAAAGTAACAATTATTATTGAATATTTAGCACCATTCTCTCAATAACAGTAGAACAAGTGGACTGAAAATCACTAAGGATATAGAATACTTGAACATTGACATTCTAACTGACTCTTACAGAACACTGCACTGAAGAACAGCAGAATACACATTCCTTTTCAATGTAGTGAAATATTTGTCAAGATAGATCATACTCTTCTTGGCCATAAAACAAGTCTCAATAAACTTAAAAGAATCAAATCAGGCAGAGCATTTTCTCTGACCACCATAAATTCAATTAGAAATTAATACAGAAAGAACTATAAAAAATACCCAAATATTTAGAAACTAAACATCACACTTCCAAATAACCCCTAAGTCAAGGAAGAAATCAAAAAATGAAATTAAAAAATATTTTTGGCTGAATGAAAATGAAAACACAGTATATCAAAATTTACTTGGCTCAATGAAAATGAAAACACAGTATATCAAAATTTACAAGGTGCAACTTCCCCTCCAGAGGAAAATTTATAGCACCAAAATGCCTATATTAGAAAATGAGAAGAGGGGCTCAAGGTGGCTAACTAGAGGCATTTCATGCCTGCCTCCTCCATGCAGAAGCATCATAGTAAGGTATAGACAGTCACACTTCAAGTACATTATCCAAGAGAGAATGCTGAAATTCCATAGAGAGGTGACAGGGAAGGAGAAGGAGGAGAGGCAGCCTCCCTAGCCAGGACTGGCTGGGAATGAGAAGTGACTTCTCAATGTGGGGAAGTAGTAAGTAAGAAACTTCTAGGGGCCCACATCCCCACTGTGGAATTGTACAATACCTGCTGAAGGAGAACCCCTCGATCCTCCCAACCCCTGAATCTAACATAGAAAGTTGCTGGAAGACCATGGAACAAAGCTGCCCCAGGGAGGGAGCTAACACTGGATCCCACACCCTTTCCAAAACCTAAGCAGCTATCACAAGGCATCATATTCAAGACTAGCCTCTGGCAAACTATGGGCAAGCCTGAGACCCAGCGATGTCAGGACACTGGAGCATTAGGGAAACTCTGGCAGTGGCTGCTAGAACGGGGGAGGGAGCCGGGAGGACTGTCACAACTGGGGCTAGAAAGTAAGTGAGATCTGGACAGCAGTGGCCAGAGCCAGCAAGTGAGAACTGCCAGGATCTGAGACATAAACACAAGTAGGGCACAATTTGATACTGGGACATGATTGCAAGTTGGGCATGGACTCTTGCTTCCAGGGGAGGGGAGACAAGCCATGCCAGGATGAGAACATAAAGGGGACACATATTCCCCACCCACAGTCTCAGACTATGGCCACCAAGAGTGGCCCCACCCTCACCATTTGGGACCCAGAGAATCATCCCACCATTACTGCTGTGATCACCCATACCACACCAGATGCCCAGGGGCCTAAAAAAGCTACCCACCCACCTGGTCCATTGCTGCTACTACCAGCACCCAGGCAAGCCATCTGGAGGCCCAAGGATCAACATTCTGGTAACTGCCAACATAGGTGCCAGTATACACAACCCTGGGCACAGAGATAGGCATGCTTGCTGCCACCACTGAAGCCTAAAGATGGGCTTATCTGGCATCCTAGTCCCTAGCACAATTTCACCACAGCCACCACTAATAGCCATACCTTAACCCACCAAGGAAATCACATATAACTCTAATGTTGTTTACATCTAAAGAAATCATAGAGAGACTACACTACTGCATGCACCCAGAATGTAAGCCAAAGTGCTCAACCCAGGCAACACCATATATACATCTACAGGGAAAAAATTTCTCACCTATGAACGCAAATTCAAAAATGGGAAGAAGCAACTGTTACATTAGATGAATACATATCACTGTAAGGACAAAGGAAACATTAGAAAGCAAGAAAATGTGACACCTCCAAAGAAACACAATAATTATTCAGCAATACATCCTAATGAAAAGTAAATATCAAAATCTCAGATAAATAATTCAAAATACTTATTTTAAAGAAGCTTAATGAGATACAACAGAATTCTGAAAAACAATACAAAGAAATCAGAAAAAAATTCAAGATATGAATGAGAAATTTACCAATGAGTAAAAAAATCAAATAGGCATAGAAGGAACATATCTCAAAATTATAAAAAGCCATATATGACAAAACCACAGACAGCATCATACTGAATGGGGAAAAGTTGAAGGCATTCCCCTTAAGAATGGGAACAAACTCTGGGAGGCCGAGGCAGGCGGATTGCTTGAGGTCAGTAGTTTGAAACCAGCCTGAGCAAGAGCGAGACCCCGTCTCTACTATAAATAGAAAGAAATTAATTGGCCAACTAATATATATAGAAAAAATTAGCCGGGCATGGTGGCGCATGCCTGTAGTCCCAGCTACTTGGGAGGCTGAGGCAGAAGGATCGCTTGAGCCCAGGAGTTTGAGGTTGCTGTGAGCTAGGCTGATGCCACGGCACTCATTCTAGCCTGGGCAACAAAGTGAGACTCTGTCTCAAAAAAAAAAAAAAAAAAAAAAAAAGAATGGGAACAAGAGAAGAATGCTCACTATGACCACTTCTATTCAACATAGTGCTGGAAGTTCTAGCCAGAGCAATCGGGCAAGAGAAAGAAATTAAGGGTATCCACCTATCAGTTATCTCAATAAATGGGAATGAGTTGAACTCCCCACTCAAGAGACACAGGCTGGCTGAATGGATAAAAAAATACAAGCCAAGTATCTGATGCTTTCAGGAAACACATCTAACCTGCAGGGATGCAGTAAAGGGGTGGAGAACAATATTTCAAGCAAACAGAAGCTAAAAGAAAGCTGGCGTGGTGGTGCTGATTACAGACAACTTAGTTTTTAAATCAACAAAAGTAATAAAAGACAAAGAAGGTCACTATATAATGGTGAAGAGTACAGTTCAACAAGAAGACATAATAATTCTAAATATATATACACCCAACCTAGGTGTACCCATATTCATAAAGCAAACTCTATTTGATCTAAACAAATGGATAAACAACAACACCATAATAGTTGGAGACTTTAACAACCCACTGACAGCACAGGACAGATCTTCCAAACAGAAAATCAACAAAGAAATAATGAACTTAAACAGAACTCTAGAACAAATGGGCCTGAATGACATTTACAGGACATTCTACCCCAAAACCACTGAATATACGTTCTTCTCATCAGCTCATGGGTCATTCTCTAAGATTGACCATATCCCAGAACACAAAGCATGTCTCAAACAATTTTAAAAAATAGAAATTATACCATGTATCTTTTCAGATCACAATGGAATAAATGTAGAAATCAACCCTAATAGGAACTCTCATTTCTACACAAAGTCATGGATACTAAACAACCTTCTACTGAAAGATCACTTCATAAACAGGGAAATCAAGATGGAAATCAAAAGATTCTCTGAACTAAATGACAAAGGAGACACAAGCCTGTGGGACACAGCTAAAGCAGTCCTGAGAGGAAAGTTTATTTCCATAAATGCCTATATCCAAAAGTCAAAAAGATCACAAATAGGCAACCTAATGAATCATCTCAAAGAGTTGGAAAAGGAGAACAGACCAACACCAAACCCAGCAGAAGAAGTGAAATCATTAAGATCAAATCAGAACTAAATGAAATTGACAAAAGGGAAACTATATGGAAGATTAATAAAACAAAAAGTTGGTTCTTTGAA
>VSMD01061718.1:0-91664 GCA_008750895.1 Mirza zaza | reverse complement strand
AATAAAGAAAACAAGTTGTACGTTTCCTAGAGAAATATGCATAGTGCAGTACCTATACGGCCACATGGTGACAAAGAGTCGACAACTGTCCCTAAAAGTGTGGACTCGGGTCCAGGAGCTTGGACTAATATCAAGTTTCCATTTGGATCCGGTATTTTTTCAGCATTTTAGGGCCGATTTACTGGTCCTGGAGAGCTCGTTAGTCCTGGAAACACCTCTGTCGGGTTCTGACATTGTACACACTTGTTTTGTCTTTCAAGGAAACTTAGTACTAATTGGTTTTTCAAATGCTAATCAATGAACAACTTTATTTTTTTCTTCAACAATTCAAACCAAATACAGTGTGAAAATTGCAGGCCAATTGACTGTGTGTGACCGGGGAGAAATCAATCTCAGGCTGTCACCAAAACGGGCTGGTGTTTATATTCCCTGATTAGCGTGAGTCTCTTCCTCTTTCAAGAGTGTACGCTGGCGCCCATGTAGCCATTGCTCAGCCCTCCACTGTTGGGGTGAGAGCCTTCCTCCTGCTCTCCAAATACTTACAACCCGCCAAAGGGATGTATGTTATACCCCTGCTACAAATCATGCTTATTCAAAAGCACAACCAATGTACTTCATCCGTAAGAAAACTGCGAACAATGTGGAAATCTGAAATTAGATAGAAACTGCTCCGTACCAGACAGACTCTTCTAGAAACGTGTACAGATAGGTATTTGTGCAAGAATCAGCTGGAAAGGCCAGTATCTCAGAAGGTTATCCTCAATGACTTACGTTAATGATGTGGTATCTCAAACAGGTACATCAAAGCAGCAGTGATTTAATTTGTAATCTCTGTGTATTTCAGTTTGACATCATTATTTATTTATTTATTTATTTATTTTGAGACAGAGTCTTGCTCTGTTTCCCCGGCTAGAGTTCTGTGGCGTCAGCCTAGCTCACAGCAACCTCCAACTCCTGGATTCAAACAATCCTCCTGCCTCAGCCTCCTGAGTAGCTGGGACTACAGGCATGCGCCACCATGGCCGGCTAATTTTTTCTATATATTTTTAGTTGGCCAATTAATTTCTTTCTATTTTTAGTAGAGACGGGTCTCGCCCTTGCTCAGGCTGGTCTTGAGTGATCCTCCCGCCTCAGCCTCCCAGAGTGTTAGGATTATAGGCGTGAGCCACCGCGCCGGCCTGACATTCTATCTCTGATGAGATAGGATAGTCATTCTCAAATGTCTGAAGTGCCATCATGCGAAAGAGAGAGTTTGGAATCGGTGGCTTTCCTGCTCATAAACCTTTCGTGAGCAGAGTTTGCAGGAAAAAGTACCTAGATGCTTTCCTATTCTGACACTGACAGTGTTAAGTCAAATCCATGTTTTAGGTATCAATAATCCACCTTGATTGCATCATTAGTCTACAGTCTTGAACAAAGCAGACTTAGTTACTCCATTCCACATGAATGGATGAATTTACTTTTCTATCACAACTGTGTCAGTTTTCATTTTGTTTCCCTGTTAGTCCTCATTTAAATATGAATTAAATCCATCGCAGTATTCCCAGAAAGATTAACCACAAAACAAATTGCTTTACCAATGACAAATTAATATACAACTCTGCCTTCTACTTGAACATATACTTGAAATACAAAATCACAAATATTCGCTTTATTCAAATATGCCTGAATCGATGTGTTTACACTGTTGTTCAAGAATGAAATTTAGTTACTATCGACAGTTGTGAGGCTGATGTGCTAATTTCAACCTAAGAGAAGACCAAGAAAATATCCTTGATATTGCAATTTTTATAATTTAATTATATTTAAAATACTGATACATTTGTTGATGGATCAGTTGAGACAGGGCCTTGCTCTGTTGCCTAGGTTAGAGTGCCATTGCGTTGCCATAGCTCACTGCAACCTCAAACTCCTAGGTTCAAGTGATCCTCCCACCTCAGCCTCCTGAGGGATCCTTCTCCCTCACCTGGGACTACAAGCATGTGCTACCACACCTTGCAAAATTTTTTTTATTATTATTTTTGTAGAGACAATGTCTCCCTATATTGCCCAGGCTGGTCTTGAACTCTTGGCTTAAAGTGATACTGCCACTTTGGCCTCCCAGAGTGCTGGGATTACAGGCGTGAGCCAGTGTGCCTGGCCTATTAATAATAATTTAAAAACCTTGGCCGGGTACGGTGGCTCACACCTGTAATCCTAGTACTCTGGGAGGCTGAGGTAGGAGGATCACTCAAGGTCAGGAGTTCGAAACCAGCCTGAGCAAGAGCGAGACCCCGTCTCTACTAAAAATGGAAAGAAATTAATTGGCCAACTAAAAATACATAGAAAAAATTAGCCGGGCATGGTGGCGCATGCCTGTAGTCCCAGCTACTTGGGAGGCTGAGGCAGGAGGATCGCTTGAGTCCAGGGGTTTGAGGTTGCTGTGAGCTAGGGTGATGCCATGGCACTCTAGCCCGGGCAACAGAGTGAGACTCTGTCTCAAAAAAAAAAAAAAAAAAATCTCCAATGACTCTGACAGAGTTCAAGACTTTCCAAAATCTACTCCCAATCAGTTCAGTACTATGACTTCTCCTTATGTTTTCATTGTATGCTGTAAACACTTTATTTTCTTCTAGCAAAAGTGCACTAAGAAGCATAGTCCTATCAGCTTTCTTTGCATTTGTTCAAGGGTACAACTGACCTATATCCACACTAATGTAAGCTCCATAAAAACAGGAGTTTGTCACCTGCCCTGACTCTATTACCTATAATGACACCTGGCATATAGCAGGTGCTTAATGGATATAATACATGCTTGTGGACCAAAAGACTGTTTGTGACCATTACAACGTAGTACTCAGTAAATATCTATATATGTATATAAACATATCTACATATATACATATATACATATCTATAGATATCTACATATATATATCGATATCTACATATATACATATCTATATATGTATATAAAGTAAATATATATGTATATAAAGTAAATATCTCTCTCTATATAAACATATACACACATATGTACCATATATACGCTATATACACAACCATGTATATAAATCACACACATATATATATATATATAAATACACATTCAGCTATGAGTCCATACATGGGATAAAAGACACTGGTCCCCAGGACTGCAGGCCAAACATCCCCAGGTGGCACCATCATCATGGTACTACATGTGGATTTGTGACGGGCAATGGTTACCATGAACTACAGCCAGCAGATAGGAGGATAATTAATACGTCACATGTTTCCGGGTGCTCTTGCTCTTATACCTAGTAAGGGAGGTAAACACTTGCAGTTCAGATCTGATTTCCACTTTCTCTTCCCACCATAATAAATGGGTACATAACCATCCCCTTGGTGTGGCCGTCTTGCAAAACTCACAGGGTGAGGGGCGAAGAGATGGAGGGCAAAGAGCCCAAAGTTTCAGTTACACAGAATAAATAAGCCTAGAGCTCTAACGTGCAGCATCAACACGATGATCAAAAATGCATTGTATACTAGAAATTTGGGAAGAGTAGATTTTAGGCAATTTTATTGCAAAAAAGGGTAACTGTGAGATGATGGATATGCTAATTTGCTTCACTATAGTAATCATTTCATTATGTGTATCAAAATATGTCATAAACCCTAAATATATACTGTAATTAAAGATTGAAGTTAAAAAGATAAACATAAAAAATTGTTAATTTTAAAGGAAAAAAGCGGAAAGAAAAGCCATGTCCACAGAATACATGCCTAGCTGTGGCACTTCTCAGAGGACAAATGGAAAAAAAAAAAAAAAATCAACCCTTCCTAGCAATACAATTAAGAAGAACATGTGCTTACAATGAACTTTGAGCAATGTAAACAAACAGAGATTAAGAAAGGGGGGTGCAATTCAAGAATGTGGTGATGAGACAGCGGGGGGGACAGGAGGGTATCCTTGATAGAAGACAAAAAGAAATCTGAATCCAGCCATGACAGTCCTGACTGCTCTGTACCCAAGGTTTTCACCACTGTTCACTGAGGAGGAAATTACAAATGTGTCATTTTGAATCATTTTGAATGGATAAGTTATCATAATCACATAGCATATGACACATAGTTATCATCCATGTGCAACTATTTATGACCCTCAAAAAGTTCCAGGGTTAAGGAACACTCTCTCAGACAATGGCATATGGGAGGCTTAGGGAACCTCTGATTTGATCATTAGAACCCAGATTTGGAAAATTATGGACACCCCTCACCAAAAGATGCCTTAACATGCTCTTGAAGGAAAAGCAAAGTGCTGTCATGAGAAGAATGTACTGCTCTATGGAGAATAAACATTTGGGGAGCAAGAACAACTTCCTAGGACTTCCAGCACTAGGTTGAATAGAAGCAGTGACAGAGGGCAACCTTGTCTGATTCCAGTTCTAAGTGGAAATGCTTTCAATTTTTCCCTGTTCAGTATGATATTGGCTGTGGGTTTGTCATATATGGCTTGTATGATTTTTAGGTAAGTCCCCTCTATGCCTAGTTTGTTAGGCATTCTTATCATAAAAGCATGCTGAAGTTTGTCGAAGGCTTTTTCCTATACACCAACAACAGTCAAACTGAGAACCAAATCAAAGACTGAATACCCTTCACAATAGCAACAAAGAAAGCAAAATACCTAGGAATATATTTAAGGAGGTAAAAGATCTATGCAGGGAGAACTATGAAACACTGAGGAAGGAAACAACAGAGACCATAAACAGGTGGAAAATTATACCATGTTCATGGCTCGGCAGAATGAACATTGTTTTAAAATGTCTGTAGTACCCAAAGTGATCTACAGATTCAATGCAATCCCTATTAAAATACCAATCTTCCCCTTATTTTTCATAGATCTAGAAAAAATAATTCTATGCTTTCTATGGAACCAGAGAAGACCCCATATAGCAAAAACAATCTTAAGCAAAAAGAACAAATTGAGAGGCATCAATTTACCAGAATTCAAGCTATACCACAACTAAAACATCATGGTACTAGCACAAGAACAGAGACATAGACCAATGGAACAGCGCTGATAACCCAGATATAAAACTACCCTCATATAGCCGTCTAATCATTGACAAAGCAGACAAAAACATACACTGGGAAAAAGAATCCTTATTCAATAAATGGTGCTGGGAAAACTGGATAGCCACATGTAGAAGACTGAAACAGGATCCACACCTTTCACTTCTCACAAAAATCAACTCATAGTGGATAACAGACTTAAACCTAAGGCATGTAACTACAGGAATTCTAGAAGAAAATGTTGGAAAAACTCTTATAGACATTGGCCTAGGCAAAAAAATTTATGAAGAAGACTCCAAAGGCAATCATTGTGACAACAAAAATAAATAAATGAGACCTAAACAAATTAAAAAGCTTCTGCACAGCCAAAGAAACCGTCATGAGAGCAAACAGACAACCTACAGAATGGGAGAAAATATTTGCATGCTACACATGCTAAAGGGCTGATAGCTAGAATCTATATAGAACTCAGGAAAATCAGCAAGAAAAAGTCAAAAACCCTATCAAAAAGTGGACAAAGGACATGAACAGAAACTTTTCAAAAGATAGACAGACTAATGGCCAACAAACATGAAAAAATGCTCAACATCTCTACTCATCAGGGAAATGCAAATCAAAACCACAATGAGATATCACTTATCTCCAGTGAGAATGGACTTTATCGAAAAGTTCCAAAACAATAAATGCTGGCGTGGATGTGGAGAGATGGGAACACTCCTACACTGCTGGTGGGACTGCAAACTAGTATAAGCTCTTCGGAAAACAATATGGGGATAACCTCAATGAGCTACAAATACAACTACCATTTGATCCAGCAATCTCATTACTGGGCATCTACCCAAGGGAACAAAACACATTCTATAAAAAAAAGACATTTGCACTCGAATGTTTATAGCAGCACAATTCACAATTGCAAAGATGTGGAAACAACCCAAGTGCCCATTAATACATAAGTGGATTAATAAAATGTGGTATATGTATACCATGGAGTTCTACTCAGTCAGAGAAATCCATGGTGATCTAGCACCTCTTGTATTATCCTAGATAGAGCTGGAACCCATTCTACTAAGTGAAGTATTCCAAGAATGTAAAAACAAGCACCATATGTACTCACCATCAAATTGATATTAACTGATTTAACTGACCAACACTTAAGTGCACATATAGCAGTAACATTCATCAGGTGTGGAGCAGGTGGGAGGGGAGAGGAGGGGATGGTTATATTCACACCTAATGGGTACAGGGCACACCATCTGGGGGGATGGACATCCCACAAGCTCTGACTTGAGTGGGGCAAAGGCAATATATTGTAACCTAAACACTTGTATCCCCATAATATTCTGAAATAAAAAAAAAAAAGTTGTATCCTGGTTGCTGCCATTATCATAGTGGCCAATCCAAAACTCCATCCTTACTAAATACTGATGAACCACTCCCTATTCCCTGAGGGCTTAACGAGTATCCTGAATGCTTCAGGGAGGCCAGGCAGAGGTCCGGACCAGAAGCACCATTCCTTCCATTCATCCTTCACAATGTAACCACCTGATGAGGGAGCTACTAAGAGGAGGTATCTCTTAAAGTTATAAAAATGCAGACCCTGGGGGGAAAAAAGTTCTTCTCACAAAATTTCCTTTTCTCTATATTCTAATGAGTATGCATATGTTTTTAAGTAGGGCAAAACTATCATATATCAAGGTAATTGGACTTTTTTTGTTGGTTTATTTGCTTACTTGTTTGCTTAAAGTTTCTCTCGCAATATAGAGAGTTGCCTTAAGATGGTCATTTAAAGTAGCCCGAGCCTAAAGGGAATTCATTCAAATCAGGAAAAAATTGGGATGTGGCCTAAGAAAGTTTCAATATACTTATACATCTATTTCTATCCATACATATCCACAGTGGTAAGGATTGGTAGCCAATTATTTCCGAAGCCTATAGAAAAGCAATGCAAAATAACTCTGCTTTCCCAAACTTCAGCCCTAGGGAAAATTTGTTACCATATCCGTAGGTTACCTCTACTTCTTAATTTTTTTTAATCAACTTGCTTTATTTTAAAACTTTATTTTAAAAAAGTAACTTTATATACCCACTGAAAATCAAAAGCAGTATTACTCGTCAGACAGGACATAACTGAACATAAATTCAATAGAAACAAAGCTATATTATGAAATCTAGCAGAATTTAATGAGGCTCGCTATCTCTTTGTTGTACAAAAGAATAGCAATATTCACAGAAGTATAAAGCATGACATTGAAGTAAGACCATCTCCTTGTTGGGGTCTGAAAGGGAATTGAAAAAGGAATTCTTCTTTCAGCAGGGAACTCTCTAAATCCATTAAAGGTTACCCATGGTAGGGCCTCTGACACCTTGAGAAACGTGGAGATACAAAGAAACTGGACATTCACCCCAGCTCCGCGGTTACCAAGTCACAGTTCTGCCTTATATAGGCCCTTCCTCTCTCTCTGGACCTCAATTTCCCCACGTGTAAAATAAAGTATGTGGAGTTATTAGATTATTTCCCATTAAGCACGATTAAAATCCTACCATATTCATGTCTTAGCTCTCTAAGGTAGACAGAATCAGTTGAAATACAAGAAAAAATTTAGTTCCCATATGGACTGAACATTAATATCAGTAAGAATACAAGATATAGTTCCATATTTATATTAATTTCTTCATCCTAGCCCTTCTGTAGGCAGTAGGACCCACCTGGCTTTAGAAAGGACCATCTCCAGAGTAGATATAAGATGGCAGTGAGGCTCTCTGTGTTGCCTAATCACTTCTGCTCAGGAATAAGCTTGACCCTGGCTAGAAAAACATACCTATCTTGCAGACATTAGGCTAAACTGCAAGGGGGAAAAAAAAATCTCAATTTACATTTTACCAACAATAATTCAATTCAGGCACGAAATCCCAGAGGCAGCTCCCAAGGAAATGCATTCGTTAGACTTTAGACTCCAAAAACGATACAAAATAACAGATGATGTTCATTTATTCCTGTGTCACGAGAGCCCAGATGTTAATTAAAAGATGTTGTTTTCAATAGGTTTAGCAAACAGTTTCGCCCTGACCACAAATGTCAGCACAAATCGGTGCTCCCCCCCATCAGTCTGGCAGACTTCTCTAAGTCACACAAAGTGGTCATCAATATGTTGATAACAAACACTCCCTCCCCACGGTGGGTCCAGTCTCACGTCCTTCTCAAGGTTGAGGGCAGACTGGGGACAGGGTACAAAGTGTGGTTATATTTATGCAGGTAAGGAGGGGAAGAACCCCACAACTTTGTTTTGCTTTGAGGTTGCAGCTTTCTGTTTTATCGAGCCTTCTGGGAACTGAAATGGAGAAGTGATGAGTTCTGTTTATAAAAGATGAAACAAACACTTAGTCTTTGATACAAATCAAAAAAGTAAAGCACAGCATAGCTCTGGCCTCCTGAAAGAGAAGTAGGAAATAAACTTTTGCCCTGTTAACTCGGGACAGGTCAACCCCAAATGAAATAAGATTTCTCTTTATATTCCAAGGAAACTTTTTCAGTGACACCTTCCCGTAGCCTTCTGTGAATATGTACAGAGAGATTAGCAACCCTGAGAGCTAAGTGAGGAAGCTTTTTGGAATTTTAAAGATGATAAAGGAAGAAATTCTAGTGGACATGTGTTTTTAGCAACCTATGGTTCCTTTCCTTTTGAGAACCATATCACTCCCCTCCCCAATTAATAAAGTTCTGATATTGTCAGAGCACCTCCCTCATTACACTCACAACCACTAAAGCTTTCCTCATTGGTCAAAGAAATGTACATGTGACTTCCTGGGCCGACCAATCACATCTCTGCTCCCCTCTCAATGATGGCAATTGGTTCAAGGTCTGGACAGCAGAGCCAATAGAGTCCTGCCATGAGAGTTTAATATACAAATATTTGAAGAAAGAAGTTGTCTGTTATCAGTCATCTTAGGCTCAGTTATGCTATTGTAATAAACTCTCAAATCATAATGGCTTTCCACAACCAAGGTTTCAAGGTTCCTTTCTTGATCCAAATCTGGTATTAATGAAGTGAAAAACTATAATTCTCCCACAGGAAGAGGTACCGCAAGTCATGTGGCCAAACTTGATATAAATGGGTCAGGGAATGTATAATCTTCTCACAGGTAATATTTTGAACCAGTATTACATGCATTCTATTAAAGTCTGATGGGAATGAGGTACTATGAGAATGTAAATACAGAACTGCTGACAGCCATGTTACCCACCATGTTTAGGAGAGAAACTAAAAAATACAGCTTTAATGGAGCAGTCAATCACAAAATACTACACCACACATTCCCAGGGAAGACACGGAATCTGGGTATAGCCAGGCAGGTTGAGCCAACCCCTGTTAACAGTGACTGAACTGAATGAGCACTTAACTGGGGGAAATGGGGAGAGAGAGAGGGGAGAGAGACAGCTATGTTCTAGAGATCTTGAAGCCCAGTTCCTGTCCTCAAAGCTTGTTTCATTGCTTACTAGGTTTAATACACGGATCCTAGGAGAAATCTCGGTCGGTATCTTCTTCACACTACATAGTAATAGATTCTCTCTTGCTCTCTTTCCCTGTTTTGCTTTTTAAGCTAGTTGAATTGAGAGCATTCCGAGTAATATAAAAGTTAATTTTCCTATTAATACATTTATAAATGCCTCCAAAGTAATAGTAAGTCCCATAAAGCTCAACATTTGCTAAATTTCTTCTTTTTCCCAGGACCGATTTTCTGATTTTGGAAAGAGGCCCTGCAGATGGAGGAAGGCCTGAAGATAGGTGAACAGCATGCTGAGGTTACTCATTCCCAGCAGGTGGGCTCTTGGGGCTCCCATTCTGGGATGTCTTCCTGACTACAGAGGACTACATCTCCCAGGCTCCCTTGAAGGGAGTTAGGCAGGAGAGCTGGAGGCTTCCAGGCAGACATGCACCTCCAGGAGTCTTGGAGCTTTACGATGAGCAGTATACGGAGGCTGCAGCAAGCAGAGAGTTTGGAGCCCTGCCAAGCACTACGTGGAAGGTGTGGGACTCTCTTGGGGACAGCTCTGGAGGTCCCCACATCACTGGTAGCAAATGACACGAAGGCTAGGAATGGGGTTCCAGTTACAACAGTCCGTGCTACGGCTGAGCATTTCTTTTTGGCCACAAGGTCTTGGTTATATAGATCTCAGCTTGATTTCCGTTCCCTTCTGGAAATTCATTAAGCTGTCCAACTCTCTGTGATGATGTTCTTTCTGCTCAATCAGCGCAAGTAGATTTTACAACCTGCGAGAGCTCTGACCTTCCTAATTATTTTTCACGAAATAGCCTAGCCTTGCTACCCAGAGTTCCTCTGTGAAGTATTGGTATCTGCCCCGAAATGATAACAGCTCTGGATTCAGGAAAAGTCAGATTTTGGGGAAGTGCACCAACCTCCAGTGATTCCCATCAAGTAACAAAGAACTATGTTAATGAGGTGTTAGAGTTCAGGTCCCTGACACCCCGTTAAATGTCATCAAGTAACAGAGTCTCAGGGTGTATTATTTCTATTGTTTTCCTCATTGAAAGGTTTAATATTTTTTCCCCCTAATTACAGAGAATGCTTTTGGGTTTGTTTATTTTTTCGGAGGAATCATTCTGAAATCAACATTAGTGAGCAAATAAACAGATGGGAGATTTATACTGTGAGAGGCAAAGTATTAAATTACATCTGAGTTAACATGAATGAGTCGGGAATGGCAGCATTTCTCTATTCGGAGCTCCGAGGCATTCAGCTCGCTTCCCAGAGAAGGCGGGCAAATGCATATTTATGTCTTCTTTGAGCATTCTAGATTATTTAAATTTGTCTAATTTGGGGCCTCCTTTTACCTCTGAACACATGCTATTTAATCTCAGAACCCTGACAGCAGCCCTTTGTTTAAGAATTAATGCCTAAATACCAGTCTTTACCATAAGTTCAAATTAAAAATAGGCACTTATCTACTTAATTTAGTTTTATGCTTCAGTGAATTTCAAACACATCCTCTGTTGTTTTTTTATTACATCACTGCGGCAGCCTTTTTTTATATGCTTAATTGTTTTAATGTTAGATACTCGATCGATTCCCATCTGACTTTTATTTAACTGAGGAGGCCTGGGGAGGGGGCACTGGTGGAGGAAGCGAGGTGGCTGCTCAGCTTCTGGACAGTAAATACTGAAATTCAGGGTAAATAATCACTGTCTAGGAATCCTGGGCCCTCCTGTTCCCATTGTAAGGCGGTACATGCACAGGAAGACCCTTCTCTTCTCTCGGTTCACAATGTCACACGAGGAATTTTAAGAGGTGAAGTGCCTTAGGGCTCACGTGGACAGAGGGGCCGGCTCTTTTCACAGTCTAGAATCTTCCATCCTAGAGGAGGGGGGACAGTCACCTCACTAACGTCACATCCTGGTCAGGTGGCAGGTCCTTGTCTCTCTGTGTGATGACTTCCTAGGACCGACACTCACTTCCCCATCCCCCCATCCCAGATGTCTGTACTTTCTTTTCCTTCTAGAGTCACTACCCCCACCTCTCAATTTCATACCCTCTCAAATTTTGCAAAAAAGAATGACCTCCTCTGTCATGGGACTGGGCATCAGTAACAAAACTTTGCTCCAGTTTTGGGCCCGGTTTGTCCCACAAGGGTAGAAATTTTCATCCGCCTTTATGTCTGCTTTCCTCCCAGCACCTGGAAGTGTAAGCATTTCTATTCCTTACTATCTATTCCTTCATAGATACTGAATGAATGATTGTGTTGTTGAATGAATTTAAAAAATGAATAGGCAGGGCGAGGTGGCTCATGCCTGTAATCCTAGCACTCTGGGAGGCCGAGGCGGGAGGATTGCTCGAGGTCAGGAGTTCGAAACCAGCCTGAGCAAGAACAAGACCCCATCTCTACTAAAAATAGAAAGAAATTAATTGGCCAACTAAAAATATATAGAAAAAATTAGCCGGGCATGGTGGCGCATGCCTGTAGTTCCACCTACTCAGGAGGCTGAGGCAGGAGGATCGCTTGAGCCCAGGAGTCTAAGGTTGCTGTGAGCTAGGTTGATGCCACGGCACTCACTTCAGCCTGGGCAACAAAGTGAGACTCTGTCTCAAATGAAAAAAAAAAAAAATTAATTGACCAACCAAAAATATATATAGAAAAAATTAGCCAGGCATGGTGTCGCATGCCTGTAGTCCCAGCTATTCGGGAGGCTGAGGCAGGAGGATTGCTTGAGCCCAGGAGTTCGAGGTTGCTATGAGCTAGGCTGATGCCATGGCACTCATTCTAGCCTGAGCAACAAAGTGAGACTCTGTCTCAAAAATCAATAAATAAATAAAATAAAAAATGAATAAAGTAATTCATATGTCGAAGCCCTAACCCCCAATGGGTCTGTATCTGGAGACAGGACCTATAAGGAGGGAATTAACATTAAATGAGGTCATAAGGGCAAAGGCCTAATCCAACAGCACTGATATCCTTATCAGAGGAGACTCCAGGGCCAGGCACGGTGGCTCAGGCCTGTAATCCTAGCACTCTGGGAGGCCAAGGCGGGAGGATCGCTTGAGGTCAGGAGTTTGAAACTAACCTGAGGAAAGAGCGAGACCCTATCTCTACCAAAAATAGAAAGAAATCAATTGGCCAACTAAAAAAAATATATATATATATATATAAATATATATATAAATAAATAAATAAAAATTAGCCGGGCATGGTGGCACATGCCTGTAGTCCCAGCTACTCGGGAGGCTGAGGCAGGAGGCTCGCTTGAGCCCAGGAGTTTGAGGTTGCTGTGAGCTAGGCTGACGCCACGGCACTCACTCTAGCCTGGGCAACAGAGTGAGACTCTGTCTCAAAAAAACAAAGAGGAGACGCCATGAGTGTGGGCACACGAGAAAGGCCTTGTGAGGACGCAGCGAGAAGACAGCCACCCGTGAGCCAGGAAGAGAGCCCTCGCCAGAAACCAACCCTACAAACACCTTGATCTTGATCTTGGGACACTCCCTGTCCCTGCAAGTGTGAGAGAACACATTTCTGCTGTCTGAGCCTCCCGGTCTGTTGGCCCCGTCTGTCACGGCAGCCTGAGCAGACTGACACAAATGGCCTCCCCTGTTTCCATGGTGACACCCAGTGCCCTGAGTTGGCTAGGCAAGACCCTGTGTGGTCCCACCCTCACACCTCATCTCCTGCGGCTCTTCAAGCCGCAGCCCCCGACTCGGGACGCCCTAGGAACCCGAAGCTCGCCACTCTCTTGCACGTCCCTGATTTAGGTGATGGGGTCAGATTCCCCTGTGGCAGGTCGTCAGCTCTGTGATCCTGTGATCCCGTCCCTTCCTGCTGAGCAGCGTGGGGGTCTGACTAGCGCCCGCCTGCTCCACCAGCACACAAGCTGCGTGGGAGCCGAGACACCTTCCTTTCTGAACCCTGTATCTCGTGCCTGGCCAGGCCTGGGCACGATGCTGCCACTCAAACATCTGCAGGATGAATAAATAAGAACGATGGGCTCCATGAGGGAAATGTAGATCAAAACCACCATGAGATACCACTGATCTCCAGTGAGGATGGCCTTTATCAAAAAGTCCCCAAACTATAGATGCTGGCGTGGATGCGGAGAGAGAGGAACACTCCTACACTGCTGGTGGGACTGCACACTGGTGCAGCCTCTGTGGAAAGCAACATGGAGACACCTAAAGCGATACAAGTGGATCTACCATTTGATCCAGCAATCCCACTACTGGGCATCTACCCAAAAGATCAAAAGTCACTTTATGAAAAAGATACCTGCACTCAAATGTTTATAGCAGCACAATTCACAATCGCAAAAGTGTGGAAACAACCAGGTGCCCATCAATACATGAGTGGATTAATAAAATGTGGTCTATGTATACCATGGAGTACTATTCAGCTATAAGAAACAACAGTGATCTAGCACTTCTTGTGTTTTCCTGGCTACAGCTGGAACCCATCCTACTAAGTGAAGTATCCCCAGAATGGAAAAACAAGCACCACATGTACTCACTGGCAAATTGGTATTAACAGATCAACACCTAAGTGGACACATAGGAGTAACATTTATCGGGTGTCGGGCAGGTGGGAGGCAGGAAGAGTGGATGGATATATACACACATAATGAGTGAGATGTTCAGGACACGCTTGAAGCTCTGACCCGAGGAGGGAGGGGAGCAAGGGAAATATACATAACCTCAACATTTGTACCCCCATAATATGCTGAAAGAAAAAAAATAAAATAAATACAAAAAAAAAAAAAAAAGAGCCCCTGAAATCAAAGGAAAACAGGTTGGTTAGTCACAGCCTAGGGTTAGAGGAGTAGCTAGAAATAAAGATAGCTTTTGGTTATGTTGCTACGCTAAAAGATATTGACCCAAAATGCCGAAGTCTGACAAAACCAAGTGTCCCGGAGGGCACAGATGTACAGGATACACTCACATTTCTGGTGAGTATAACAACTGGTGCAACCACTTTGAAACTATCCTGGATTTATCTTTTAAACAGGTGTCCCTCAGCCAGGCGTGGTGGCTCACACCTGTAATCCTAGTACTCTGGGAGGCTGAGGCAGGAGGATCGCTTGAGCTCAGAAGTCTGAGACCAGCCTGAGCAAGAGCAAGACCCCGTCTCTACTATAAATAGAAAGAAATTAGCCAAACAACTAAAAATAGAAAAAAAAAATTAGCCGGGCATGGTGGTGCATGCCTGTACTCCCAGCTACTCGGGAGGCTGAGACAGGAGGATCACTTGAGCCCAGGAGTTGGAGGTTACTGTGAGCGAGGCTGACACCACGGCACTCTAGCCCGGGCCACAGAGTGAGACTCTGTCTCATTCATTCATTAATTCATTCATAGATAGATAGATAGATAGATAGATAGATAGATAGATAGATAGATAGGAGGTGTCCCTCAACCAGGGGTGAATCTGTACCTCCCCAGGGATGGGGATGTCTGTCTGGCAATGTCTGGAGTTATTCTTGGTTGTGACAAGTTGCAGTTGGTACGACCGGCACCTCATGGGCAGAGACGGGGCCCGCTGCTCAGCACCCCAACTGCACACGGCAGCCGTCTCGCCACAGAGCGTCGTCTGGCCCCAGAGTCCAACAGTGCCAAGCTGGAGAAACCCTGCACACAGCGGACTAGTTGTTTATCTCATGACACAGCCATTCCACACCCCGGTAAACACCTGTCACGTGCTTGCATGTGTATAACGGAACAAGATGTGTGTAAGAGCCACTGCTCACAAGAGAAAAATCGAGGACAGGCTAAATGCCTGTTAATAGCAGAACCAATTGTGGTGAAATTTTCACCTAACAGAACATTATGCAGCGGTCGAAACAAATGAACTAAAAATGATAGGCAAGCTGGATGAATCTTAGCAACGTAATATTAAGTGAACAAAAGCATACGTTTTTATAAAGTTAAAAGCAATTAAAACAAAAAGTGTACTTCATAAAGGTTCATAGATGGGGTATGAAAACTATTTAAAAATTAGGCAAA
The DNA here is from genome assembly GCA_008750895.1 of Mirza zaza. Lineage (NCBI taxonomy): Eukaryota > Metazoa > Chordata > Mammalia > Primates > Cheirogaleidae > Mirza > Mirza zaza. The sequence continues at coordinate 76,136 of VSMD01061718.1, read as the reverse complement.
GAATTGAGCATAAAATTCAAGATGGTAAGGATTTTTTTTTCAGTTTAGAAACAACAAAAGGATGTAGGGCAGGTGGGAGATTATGAGGCTAATGTAGGTGAAAGCATTAGATTTTGTTTAGGGTGGTGGGCTTGTCGGTGCATAGTATATTATTAAAAAAAATATGAAAAAATGCTCAACATCTAATCATCAGGGAAATGCAAATCAAAGCCACAATGAGATATCACTTAACTCCAGTGAGAATGGCCTTTATCAAAAAGTCCCCAAACAATAAATGCTGGTGTGGATGCGGAGAGATAGGAACATTCCTACACTGCTGGTGGGACTGCAAATTAGTGCAGCCTCTGTGGAAAGTAATATGGAGATACCTCAAAGTGATACAAGCAGATCTACCATTTGATCTAGCAATTCCACTACTGGGCATCTACTCAAAAGATCAAAAATCACCTTATGAAAAAGACACCTGCACTCGAATGTTTATAGCAGCACAATTCACAATTGCAAAGTTGTGGAAACAACCCAAGTGCCCATCAGAAACCTCAGTGGATTAATAAAATGTCATCTATGTATATACCATGGAGTACTATTCAGCCTTAAGAACCAATGGTGATCTAGCACCTCTTGTCTATTCCTGGATAGAGCTGGAGCCCATTCTACTAAGTGAAGTATCTCAAGAATGGAAAAACAAGCACCACATGTACTCACCAGAAAATTGGTATTAACGGATCAACACCTCAGTGGACATATAGGAATTACATTTATCAAGTGTTGGGCAGGTGGGAGGGGATGGAGGGGATGAGTATAAACAAACACAACGAGTAAAATGTGCAACGTTTGGGGGATGGACAGGCTTGAAGCTCTGACTTGAGGTGGGGGGGCATGGGCAATATACATAAGCTTAACACTTGTACCCCATAATACGCTAAAATTAAAAAAATAAACAAATAATAAAAAAAGCAATGAATGAATGACTGAATGCAGGCCATTGGAAAGTGCCAATAGCAACCTGTGGAAAATGCCAGAACTGGGGACAGGTTATATTAATAGATGACTTGTTGAGGGGTCTTGTCTTAACCACAAACATCTTAGGCTAATGCTAAACGATACCAAGATGATTGATCAGTTAACTGAAAAGAGGACAATAGGAGACATGGAACAACAATGCTGAAACAGACAGCTAACTGACATTTTTACAACTAGCATATTGTCCTTCCTTTGTAGGGTTTAGCTTAAGAGAACTCATTCGTGATGCTGAGAGCTATTATTTCTATCTGTGCCCAACTTCCTACGGCCAGGCCAACCCCATAGAATTTGAGAAGGAGCGAGATGAGGCTATTTTCCTACCCTTCACCATGAACACTTGGACTCTGGGAATCCTTTTCCCTTGATAAACAACAGTGAAGGACAAACACAATTTACATTTATCAAAAGCCTACTCCAGGCCAGACACATTCTACAATTCATCTTCTTTGGTAGTTTCAACAGTGAAAAAAAAGTAGGTATTATCATCTTCCTTGATAAAATGAGGAAACGAACGATCAGAGAGGTGGAGTGACTTGTCTAGAGACACACAGAGTTGAATGGGAGAAGAGATTTATGGTCCGTCTCACTCACAATCTCATTTAATTCTCACATATAAACATACAACCTAGCTATCACCACCCCCATATTCCAGAAAAAAAAAACTAGTATAAATCCATACACCATTTAGAGCCCTGTGTGCTTTTCACTTATTAAAACTTTTGGGCTGGGCGAGGTGCCTCACGCCTGTAATCCTAGCACTTTGGGAGGCCGAGGCGGGCAGATTGCTAGAGGTCAGGAGTTCAAAACCAGCCTGAGCGAGACCCCGTCTCTACTCTAAATAGAAAGAAATTAATTGGCCAACTAATATATATAGAAAAAATTAGCCGGGCATGGTGGCGCATGCCTGTAGTCCCAGCTACTCAGGGGACTGAGGCAGGAGGATCGCTTGAGCCCAGGAGTTGGAGGTTGCTGTGAGCGAGGCTGACGCCACGGCACTCACTCTAGCCTGGGCAATAAAGCGAAACTCTGTCTCAAAAAATAAATAAATAAATAAACAAACAAACAACTTTTTCCCTCCTCTACTCATCTGAGATTTCTAGATATCACCATCACAAGACTAATAATAGTAATAGTAGCCTTATGAATATTTGAGAAGTAATACATAGTTTGCCAATCCTTTTATGCACACTTAATTTCCATCTTCCCAGCAGCCAAGGAGAAATATGTTTTTCTCCCAATTTTATAGACAGGGACACCATAAAGTTCAGAGTATTTAAAGGAAGAAACTTAAATCAAACAGTAACAATCAAGGCCGGAATCTGGACCAAAAGTAATCAAGACATCATATAGGAAAAATAATAGTTTGACTTATTATTATTAAAGTCTTACAGTACAGGTCCATTGGGGTCGGCAAGAGCTCAGGAGGAAAACCAAAGGTGCGTGATAGTGCTGGGAAGTCAGGCATGAACACAGATGGGCCAGTGTTTTCGGATTTAAATGCTTAGCTAGACCTCAGCTGGGAGAGAAACGGTGTACCAGAGAGACGCAGAGACAGCCAGAAGATCAGCTGCCAATGAAATGTGCCCAGCAGATACTTGGCGTTGGGCTTTCCAACCGCCATGGGCTCCTAGAATTCTGTCGACCCCTTAGAGTTCTGCCCCTGGGGCTGGCAAAGCGATGAACCTGCTTGCAGAGGATCATAAATGACAGCCAGCCACTTCTGGACCTCCTTCTCGTGGGCTCCTCCTTCCTCCCTGGCAGCTGTTGGTGAGCACCAGAAATCACGCTACAGGGACATCCCGCTGCTTGGACAATAGCAGCACCACGTGCGGCAATACATACCAGGCCCACGCTCCGTGGCTGGCACACGCAGCCCGGGACCGTCTGCCACGATGGCTCGCAGCCTGCTGAGAAGAGGGGGAGCCACTTCCCTCGGGGCAAAGAAGCCAAAAACAAGCTTGTAGAGTTTTTGTCAAACTAAACCTCGTCACTTGTCTCCCGGATCTCGCTAGGCAAAAAGCAATGAGTTGTACTTTGTTGCATCTGTGTTTGGAATTTCAGAGCCCTCTGCACTTGCTGAGAGAGGCTTAAGTTTGTGCGCTAACGATTTCTGGCTTGACTTCTGACTGCTAGCGAGTTAACAGTGTCCGTATGAGCTTCATGGATACAGGAACACTGTCTTTCCATTCCACCAGGTGCCTAGAGTAGTGTCCAGCACAGAGGAGCTACTTAATAAACATGTGATAAGAAATATAAGCACTTAACACAGTAGAAGGTCATGTCACTCTGAGTGGTCAATACTTAGCCTGGGCCGGGCGTGGTGGCTCACACCAATAATCCTAGCACTCTGAGAGGCCGAGGCGGGAGGACTGCTCGAGGTCAGGAGTTCGAAACCAGCCTGAGCAAGAGCGAGACCCCGTCTCTACTATAAATAGAAAGAAATTAATTGGCCAACTAATATATATAGAAAAAATTAGCCAGGCATGGTGGCGCATGCCTGTAGTCCCAACTACTCGGGAGGCTGAGGCAGAAGGATCGCTGGAGCCCAGGAGTTGGAGGTTGCTGTGAGCTAGGCTGACGCCACAGCACTCACTCTAGCCCAGGCAACAGAGTGAGACTCTGTCTCAAAAAAAAAAAAAAAAAAAAAAAATGCTTAGCCTGTTCTAGACTAAAACCTTAACTTCAAAAGAGTGAGAATTGGTAGTAATGTACCATTTCTTTTAACTCACCACTTTCTCCTTCTAACTCTAGAGAATGCACAGTCTATCTGCGTAGCTCTTCTTGTGGGGATAGAGGAGATGACCCAGCATCCAAATGACTTTCTGTATTTGGAGAATCATAAAACAGTGGGTGGTCGGAGGTGGCAGGCAGGACATGGAGGGATGGGCCAGGGTGGGGCAAAAGCGTGAGAATTACAGTAGCTACTGTGTTTCCCAGGAAATAAGACAGGTCTTATATTTATTTTTCCTCAAGAAGACACCCTAGGGCTTATTTGCAGGGGATGTGTTATTTTCCCCTCAAATCCTCAGCTTGCAGCATGCACAGGATGCCCAGGACCCGACAGCGGGAGCCGACCTTGTTGGTGGGGCTGCCCACACCTTTCCCATCACCTCTGGGATAGCAGCTGTCGTGATGGGGCGGATGAGAAGGGCTGCTCGTGTCCTTTCCGCTCCGCGACGACACGCGTGGGTCGTGCAGACGCGCTGCGCAGCCACGCCCGGCACTAGGGCTGATTTTCGGGGTGGGGCTTCTATTGCGCACATGCTTAGAAATCCTGCTGGGGTTTATTTTATGGGTAGGTTTTATTTTCAGGGAAACACGGTAGTCATGCCCTGAACAGGACATTGAATCTTAAAAAAATCAACATGAGTGCTCATCAACAGCAAAGATATTTTCAAGGTATTTGCAGCAGGGAGTTGAAGAATCTTGTGATGACTCGGCCACAGGTGTCCAGCGGCGAAGAAAGAGGCAGGTGGTGGGGAAGATGCCAACAACAGCATTTCAGATGGACGAACGAACAGACTGCTCACTTAGATCATATGCATACTTGTTTTTCTTATTTATCTTGGCTCTGGCCTATTTTGTAAACCTCCCCTTCCCTTTGATTCTAGAAGCCTTCTAAGAGATCCCCTCTGGGAGTTATCCAATCGAGGGTGGTTTCATTGATTTCCAAATAAAAAATATTTTTGTAGGGGAAAAAGTGCCGACAGGTAATTAGATTTGCCTGGTTTCCTATGGAGCACCATGTGCTTTGGGAGGACGCAGAGGAAAACTGCAATATCTGGTGTTGAAAAAGTTTCACCCAGCAGCCTGGTAACCTAAGAAGGTATCGAGAGTGATACATAGTAATTTCTATACTTGTATGTGAATTCTGATGACTTTAACACACTGCCCAGATATATCATTCATTCTTTCTTCAACTATTAATTGAGCACCTACTATGTGCTTAGAACTACACTAGATGCTGAAGAAATAACAATAAGGCAAATAAGGCCTGCGCTGGTTAAAAACATGGGTCCTGAGGTCAAGCTGTCTAGGTCTGAACACTGGAGTTACCACTTCCAGCTGTGAGATCCTAGGTTCATCCCTGTTCCCGATTCATCTGTACAACAGCATTAATAGTGCTGAGCATATTCAGTTGTTGCATGAATTCATTTAATCCTCACATGGAAAGCACTGAGAACAGTACCTTGCATGCAAGAAGTGTTCAATAAGCATTAGTGGCAATGGCTATTGTTACATTTCTTATGAGCAGAATGGACTGAATGTGGGACACAGGCAAGGGAAATATACAATTTGATATGTTGTAAGCAAGGATATGCAGAAGAACGTTGAAAAGACACAGCATTTAGAAAAGTCATCCCAAAGCAAGCAATGTCTAAACGAAGAGCTGAAAGGAGAATGAGAACCAGCTAGTTTCGGTGGCAATAGTCAAGGCAAGAGGGAACAGAATGTGCAAAGGTCAGAGGATCAAGGGGGCATGGCAGGTGGAAGGAAATAAACTATATTCAGAATGTTTAAAGTGATGGGCCAAGCTCGGTGGCTCACGCCTGTCATCCTAGCACTCTGGGAGGCTGAGGCGGGAGGATTGCTCAAGGTCAGGAGTTCGAGACCAGCCTGAGCAAAGAGTGAGACCCCCTGTCTCTACTAAAAATAGAAAGAAATTAATTTGACAACTAATATATATAGAAAAAATGAGCCCGGCATGGTGGCGCATGCCTATAGTCCCAGGTACTCTGGAGGCTGAGGCAGGAGGATCGCTTGAGCCCGGGAGTTTGAGGTTGCCGTGAGCTAGGCTGACGCCACGGCACTGTAGCCTGGGCAACAAAGTGAGACTCTGTCTCTAAATAAATAAATAAAGTGATGGCCAAGTGGGATATGGGGTGGTGAGGGAGAGAATGAGAAGAGTGGGAGGTGGAGCTGGGGAAAGGTAGGCGGGAGCTCAATCATGAAGAGCTGTCTTAAAGACCAGTGCTGAAGAACCTTGGTCACAAGGTACCAGTGACCAACTGTGGAGTGCTGGAGACATGTGACCTTTCAGACAGAGTATTCAAAATAGCTGTCCTGAAGATGCTCAGTGAGCTTTGAGGCGGCACAGAGAAGGAATTCAGAAGCCTATTGGAGACATTAAACAAAGACCTTGAGATAATTAAACAAAACAAAACAAAAATCAAGAAGAAATTCTGGAGCTGATCGCCAAACTGAGAAATGCATGAAAGTCTCTCAATGGCAGAACTGATCGGGCAGAAGAATCAGTGAACTTGAAGACAGAGTATCTGAAAATACACAGAAGAGAGAAAAGGAACAGGAATGAAAAAGAATGGAGCATGCCTATGAGATCTAGAGAATAGTCTCAAAGGGGCAAATCTAAGAGTGATTGGCTTTAAAGAGGAAGTAAAGAGAGGAATTGGGGTAGAAAGTTTATTCAAAGAAATAACAACCCTTTGCACTCGGATGTCAAGTGTCACTCGACATGGTCAGCAAAAATTATAGAGATTAAAATTACTCTTTGAATGTATCAATAATTTGAAATATAAAAGAAATCCAAATAAATAAGTTTGCATGACAAGAAACTCTAGTTTTTTATTCTACTGCCACACTTTGTAAAATCTGGGGTATTTAAAAAATTAAATCCCGAGTAGAATAAAGGAATAGAGAAAAAAGCAAGCGAGTGCAAAGGGTTAAGTCCATTATCTGAAGTGAGGTGACACAAGATGGGAAGAATGGGCTCCACGTGTGCTCGCCATCAAATTGGTACTGACTGATCAACACCATGGTGCTCAAAGGGTGGTGGTGTTCTCCAGGGATTCGGGGGTTGGGGGGGTAGACCCACATCTGAGGGACACGGTGAGCATTGTGGAGGGGAAGGGCATCCCTTGCTAGGGAGAGGCAAAGATATAAAATGTAACCAAAATGTCAACAAACGAACAAACAAAAAACATTTATCAGGTGTCAGGCAGGTGGGAGGGGAGGAGGGGACGCCTGTCTGTACTTATATAATGAGTGTGCACCCCCTGGAGGATGGATGCGCCACGAGCTCTGACTCGAGGGCGGGGGTGGCAAGGGCAATATGTGTAACCTTAACAATATTTGTACCCCCATATTATGATGAATTATTTTTTAAAAAAAGCTTTAAAATAATAATAATAATAAAAAGAAATAACAACAGAGAATGTTCCAAACCTTCCCACTGCCCTGCCGCAGGCTGCCGTAGGACTGAGACTCAAGTGGAACTGCATTCCCTGTAGCTTCTGCCCACACTGCTCACTTGAGAGGGCCCCTGCCTCTCTCTGGACGTGGGCTCTCCCACAGTCAGCACCAGCTCCAGGGTTGACACGGGCCTGCACCCTGCCTTCCCGCCAAGCACAGGCTCACACTGCCACAACTGCCTCCATGCCAAGGAGGGAGAGGGGCGACCAAGCCCTGCGGCACGTCCCTAGAATAGTTCCTCCTCTCCTGCTGCTGCCTGCTGTGGGGAGCGGGGCCATCAGCACTCTGCACTGCCCACGGCTCCTTCCACGTGCTGTTCCACCTGAGAGGGCCATTAGTCAAAAATGCAAAAAGTAACAGATGTTGGCAAGACAATCTCATTACGATAAGTCAAAAAAATTGCCTAGGAATATATTTACCCAAGGAGGTGAAATATCTCTAAGAAAGGAAACCACACTTTTGAAAGAAATTGCAGATGACACAAACAAATGGAAAACATCTCATGCCCGTGGATAAGAATTGATAGTGTCAAAAATGGCCACAATTTCCCAAGGCAGTCTACAGGTTCAGTGGAATCCCTAACAAAATACCAAAACCATTTTTCAAAAGATTAGCAAAAACAATTCTAAAGTTCATATGAAACCAAAATAGCCTGAGTAGCCAAAGCAATCCTAAGCAATAAAGAACAAAGCTAGAGAGATCACATTGCCTGACTTCAAATTATATTACAAAGGCTATAAGAACCAAAACAGCATGGTACTGGTATAAAAATAGACTGACAGATCAATGGAACAGAATAAAGCCACATACTTAGATACAACTGATCTCTGACAAAGTCAACAAGAACATACACTGGGGAAAGGACACCATTTTCAATAAATGGTGCTGGGAATTTTTGTGTATTGTGAGCATACACAAAAATAAATTCAAGACGGATTAAAGATTTAAACGTAAGACCTGAAATTATAAAAATACTAGAAGAAAACCTAGAGAAAACTCTTCTGGACATTGGTCAAGGCAAAGAATTCATGACTAAAACCTCAAAAGCACAGCAACAAAAGCAAAAAACAGACAAATGGGGCTTAATTAAACTAAAAAGCTTCTGAACAGCAAAAGAAAATAATTCATGAAGACGACCCCAAAGGCAATCACAGCAAAGACAAAAATAAATAAATGGGACCTGATCGAGTTAAAAAGGTTCTGAAAAGCCAAGGAAATTACCACGAAAGCAAATATACGACCTACAGAATGGGAGAAAATATTCGTATGTTACACATCTGATAAAGTGCTGATAACTAGAATCTATATAGAACTCAGGAAAATCAGCAAGAAAAAAAATCAAACCTTATCAAAAAGTGGGCAAAGAACATGCACAGAAACTTTTCAAAAGAAGACAGACTAACGGCCAACAAACGTATGAAAAAATGCTCGACGCCTCTAATCATCAGGGAAATTCATTTCAAAACCACAATGAGATATCACTTATCTCCAGTGAGAATGGCTTTTATCAAAAAGTCTCAAAATAAATGTTGCTGTGGGTACAAGAGATAGGAACACTCATATCTTGCAGGTGGGACTACAAACTAGTACAACTCTGTGCAAAGCAGTATGGAGATACCTTAAAGAGCTACAAGTAGAACTGCCATTTGATCCAGCAATCCCACTACTGAGTTTCTATCTAAAGGGGAAAAAACACATCTTATCAAAAAGATACTTGTGCTCAAATTTTTATAGCAGCACAATTCACAGTTGCAAAGCTGTGGAAACAACCCAAGTGCCCATCAGTACATGAGTGGATTAATAAAATGTGGTATATGTATGCCATGGAATGGCATACATATATGCCAGCTATCAGAAACAACGGTGATATAGCACGTCTTGTATTTAGCTGGATAGAGCTGGAGCCCATTCTACTAAGTGAAGTATCCCAAGAATGGAAAAACAAGCACCACATGTACTCACCATCAAATTGGTATTAACTGACCAACACTCATGTGTACATATGGTAGTAACATTCATCGGGTGTCAAGCAGGTGGGAGAGGTGAAGAGGGGAAGGGTATACTATATACACACCTAATGGGTGTGGTGTGCACCATCTGGGGGATGGACACTCTTGAAGCTCACACTCAGGTGTGGAAAAGGCAATATATGGAAACTAAACATTTGTACCCCCTGTAATATGCTGAAATAAAATTTTTAAAAACATTTTTTTAACTCAGCAGCTATCGAAGATTTTGATATCCTAAATACTCCAATTTGATCATTATACTTTATATTCATGTATCAAAGTAACATATATACATGTACAAATATTACGTATTAATACATTTTTAAGAGAACAAAAGACAGTCAAAACATCTAAGAAAGACAAGATAACTTTTTAAAAATTGTTTAAGGAATGTTCAATTAGCAATAATTATTTTTAAAGCCAAAAACAAAATTGAAGACATCTATGGTTAGTTTTATTTTTTAATGCCAGGCACTATGCAAAGTGATTTTAGGAGGATTGTTTTATTTAGTCTTTGTGGATGCCTTTGTAAGTCCCATTCTTGTCCCTTTTTACAAAGGAGGAAACTGAGGATCAATGTGCTCTCTCTGTGATCCTAGCAAGTACCATGTTTCCCCGAAAATAAGACCTACCCATAAAATAAGCCCCAGCAGGATGTCTGAGCATGTCACAATAGCAGCCCCACCCCGAAAATCAGCCCTGGTGCCGGGCGTGGCTGCGCAGCGCGTCTGCACAACCCATGCGTGTCGTCGCGGAGCAGGAAAGAACACGAGCAGCCCTTCTCATCCGCCCCGTGACAGCTCCAGTGCTCGACAGGAGAGATCGGGGCCGATGGTTCTAAAGGAAACAGAGTCGCAAGACATTCAGGATGGGATTCGGGGTTTGGAGAGTGAGGATGATGTTCCAGAAGACGACGACTTCACTCTATTTGAATCAATGTACATGGTTGTACCGCACTTTAAAAAAAATCACACATCCCCTGAAAATAAGCCCTAGGGTGTCTTCTTGAGGAAAAATAAATATAAGACCCTGTCTGATTTTTGGGGAAACAGGGTAGTAGAGCCAGGGCTTGGGCGGGATCCCAGTTGACACCCAATCCAGTGGTGTCCCCCACCCAGCAGCACAGTCTCCCCGAGAGTGCTGTGTGGGGTTACTGAAGTCACACATGATGGTGAGGAAAAATGGTATCACATAGGGCGATCTGGCAAGCATTAGACTGTGTTCCTATAAATCCTAAGACAGCGAAATACGTTTCAGAAAGCAATCTGGATAACGTGACGTGGTGCCTATGCTTCAGAACCTTGAAATGAGAGTTGAAGATGTGGTGGGCCCCATGTTTACTTCATGTTAGAATTAGAAACAACCTTCGCTATATTACATATAATTATGTGTGCATACTGTACCAAATATATGTTAAATTACATAAAATGAGAAGCCCTGACTTAATGGGATACTGTTATATATAATTGTATGTGTATAATGATATTCCATTATTAAATCAGTGTTTCTCATTTTATTTTTTCTTATCTGTTAGGTTTTCCTCCTCCTACCCAATGCCTTTTTTTCCCCCAACAATTACATTTTCCTGGACTCCCTGAAGACGGGGAGCAGGTAGATAATACATTAGCAGATTCCAGTGAACACCTGGGCTGTTTCCTCCTCATTTTCCATAAGTTATTTCCAACTCCTGGGATAATTCAAGGGAATAAAGGAATCTTGGGTCTTGTTTCAAAGTTACATCAAAACCGGTCATTTTAAAATGGAAAATCGCTTTTATGATGTGGGAGTTAATTCCAGATTTAAAAAGAGTAAACTAGACCCGACTGAACCTATCTCAAAGTTCACGGCCATCATTGTGAAGACTGAGATCGTAGGGAGGGAAAATTTGCGCTTTATTTGTCCAGAGACTGCATATCTGGCAAAGCCAGGCTACTCGGGAAGCACCAAGGAGGCAGAAACAAAGATGACATTTGAGCAAGCAAAAGAAAGTTCTGGAAGCCACGCACACACAGGGCTACAGAGGATGGGCAGATGCTGCAACAGAACCAAGGAGGCCACTGTGAGCTGGTAGCAACGCTGGGGACCAAAGGCTCGGACCAAAGGTGCAGCGTCTCAAGTGTGCGACAGCTTCTCAGCTCCAGAAGATCTTTGCTGTGTAGGAATATTGGACCAAGGTCCCAGGATCTTTCCAGTTTCAGACAGAAGCAGAACTTCCAGATGTTTCATGTGATGTTTCCTCACATTTGGAACACTGTACAGGCCCCAAAACAACCACAAAATCTCTCATCGTCCAAGACCCGAACCTGGACCCGAGATAAACCAGCGGATGATTCCAAACTCGGTGCCAGCTTCATTTCCTCTGCCTACACGTGGAACCCTGGGAGATCCCAGTAACTCACTCAAGGTCAGACGTTTGGGAAAGGGACAACCTGGGCAGGGCACGGTGGCTCACGCCTATCATCCTAGCACTCTGGGAGGCCGAGGCAGGAGGATCACTCAAGGTCAGAAGTTCAAAACCAGCTGAGCAAGACCCCATCTCTACTAAAAATAGAAAGAAATTAATTTGCCAACTAAAAAAATATAGAAAGAGAAAAAATTAGCTGGGCATGGTGGCGCATGCCTGTTGTCCCAGCTACTCGGGAGGCTGAGGCAGGAGGATCGCTTGAGCCCAGGAGTTTGAGGTTGCTGTGAGCTAGGCTGACGCCATGGCACTCACTCTAGCCTGGGCAATAAAGTAAGACCCTGTCTCAAAAAAAAAATAAAAAATAAAAAAAAGGAAAGGGAGAACCTAGAAATAGAACCCTAGTCTCTCTCAACCTCATGCTCTCCATATTTATGTCACAGCCTCCAAAAAAGACAACTGACGAGGTTCCCTTGCAGATATTCCTCCGGGAGGTCAACTGAGCTGGGTCATTCCCCGGGAGAGGCAGAGAAAGCAGGATGACAAGCTGCCCTGAGCTCTCCTCCATCCTCCAGTCCTGCCTGTCCTCCCAGTTCCCCCTTTAAAAGGGCAGCTGCTCCTCAGGACCAGGATTTTAGTAACCGTAAAGGGCATTCCATGTATGTGTTTTATTATTAAGCAAATCGAGAAAGAATCACAGTTGAGCTCCATTGAAACACTGCCCGAGAGGGGGAAAAACTAAGCTTGTTGTTGTTAAGCCATATTCATGGCATTTTCTTCTCAAAGGGCTTTTCAAAATTGTTTTAAAATGCTGATTCTTACCTGTAATCTCATTATAAGTCAATGAAAATTCACGCCTCTGCTCTGCAACCTTGCACTGCAAGATTTCCAAGCACTTGGAGAGCCATACATCCCAATCAGGACCATCTCACGTCCTAAAATTCTCTACAGGAAACTTTTCTGGTTCTTTGTGTACATTGAGCCTGATTCTCCCACCGCCAGGGCCTTGGCCTCATCCAAAGCAAACTGCTCAACTCGTGGGACTGGCTGTGCCATTCATATTTCCCAAGTGCATCAAGATAAATTCAAAATTAAGAAAAAATACGTAATGCTGGCCTTCCCAATAAAAAAAATTATAAAAGACAAATAAAGTCTACGCTCATATCATTCAAAATCATCTTTTATAACATCCATCTTTTAGAAAACCTGACTTAAAGCTTTTAGAACTCTAATTTGCCACAATTTCCTGATACTTAATAATGTTAATTAATTATTAATAATGTTATCAATGTTAATGTTAATTAATAATTATTGTGTTAATTATTAATATTAGTAATTATTAATGATGTCAATAATTCTTAATAATAATGTTCATTATATTATTGAAGTAGCAAAAGAGTAATAGGGAAATAGGCTAACTTCATTTCATCAATGAAAATATTGAGAATAGCAAAGTCACACGTTTAACACACGTCCGACATTCCCGTCATGACTCTACGTGGTAATTACTATTAGCTCCACCATGCAGATGGGGAAACCGAGGCACAGGGAAGCTGAGTGGCCGGAGGTCACGGAACCAGCCAGAAGCAGCAGACTCTGGACGTTCTGCCGTGGTGAGCAGGTGTCCCAGGGGGAAGGGGCAGTCCTAGAAGTCCACACAGATTTGTGACCTGTCCCTGAGGCTGTGTTCACTTCAAACCAGCCATGAATGCAGAAGACTCCAAGACTCAGGGCCGTCATTAATCAGGGGCCCTGATTATCCCCGAGGCCGCTGGGAAGCTCTGGGAGAAAGTTCCATGGTGGCAATAACGTCTGCTCCCGAACGGAAGGGGAGGGCTTCTCTACCTAGTTTCTAGAACAGTCCTTCCCTGATGAGCTGCCCTGTCTGGATGCTGCCTGCTGCAGGCTTAGGAGGAGGAGAGAAAGGGAGAGGAGTGGCCAACAGCGGCTCTGCAAAGGGTCGAAGCAGATTTAAGTCATCTACATGTGGGAGGCTCTTTTGTTTCATCCTCCTTGGTAATCCTACGAGGCGGGTGTGATCATCTCTATTTGACGCACGAAGAGATTGAGGTTCAGAGTGGTTAAGCCGTTTGACCAAGTTCAGCCCTGTGGGCAAACAAAACACCCAAAAAGCCAAACCCTAAGATCGAGGCGACCAAGCCCAGTGCCCTACAAGAGCAGGAGGGAAAAACAGGCACCTAAAATGCTCTGGATTTCCACCATCCGTGGAAAAGCAAAACCAATATGGAGCCTACAGCTGGCTTGAGGGTAGATTTGCCAGGACTGTTTATTTTTAAATCTGCGGTTCTGTTAAATGAATGGCCTCCCTCTGTAATTCAGAGAGAAGCAGAGAAAAAACATTTGGCGTTCAGTGTCGGGGCGAGGAGTTACGGCGTTGAGGGACGTGGCACTCTGATTCTGGAGTTTCTCAGGGAACCTGCCCCTCCCCAGCCAGGTTCCCAGGTTTCCAAACTGTTGTTGCCCGCAAAAACCAGAGCAGAAGGCAAACTCAGGCACCGGATCACAGGTGGCAAAGCTCAAAGCATGGAGTGCACCTCCCTCAATTTGCACCCGGCCCAGCAATGGGAAAGGGGGAACCAGAGGTCCCTAAACTCAAGGGCAAAGAGAAAAGTCCCTGTAACAAAGACTAAAGAACCCTCTCTCTGCCTTTATCCCAGGATTCTCCACTTTCTACTCTCAGGTTATGGCGTAGAGATTTTAATACAGTTAAGGGCTCTGAAGTCAGATGAACCAGGGTCCAAGCTGGGATGCTAATCTGTGACCTTGAGCAAGTTATTTAACCTTGTGTACGCATCTGTTTCTTCATTAGCGGACCGTGAATAGCAATCGTGTCTGCCTAATAGAGTTACCACGCGCGGAAGCTAGAGTTGTCGTGCATCCAAACACTTAGCACACGGTCTGACCCAAAGACGTGCTCCGTAAGTGTGCAGTTTATTATGATGCTTACAAAGGTGCATTATAAACTGTAAAGCGCCATTTGGATGATATTTATCGCTACAGCCTGATATTGCTAACAAGGTAATGTACCGTCCTATATACATCTATGTTCTTCCTCATACACCGTGATAGCATTTAGGCAGGAACAAAATAATCTATAAAGCCATCTCGTTCCTCATCTTTTTTAATATAAGCAATGCAAACTGCACGCATAATCATTCCTAATATCCCCACATATCTCAGCACGGACCCAGATAGTAAATGTGTCCTTACGCAAAGCCGCAGATTAGTCAATGTGACAAACGGCCTCTCTGACGACGGCATTTATCCAAAGCGAAATTGAAAGATGTGGCACAACAAAAAATATATATCTGGTCTCCGTCCCAGAGTTCCCTGCAGAGAGCTCTCAAAAGACCCTCGGAATTTCCTGAGTGGTAGGAGTTATCTTTTGTTATTGACGATGACCGCTGCGGAGCGTAGTTGTTGAGTTTACGCTGATAGAGTGACGCACACAGGGCAAGGCGCCAGGCAGCGCGGGATGAGGCTGGTCGCGGGAAGCCCAAACACTTGCGGGAAGGGGAGCCCCCAGTCCTGCCTGCTACAGCAACGGGCACAGCGGGAGGGCCGGGGGACAGACCTAGAGGCACAGGGAGAGTCCGGAGAATCAAAAGTTTACTTGCCTGCGGGCTCAGGGGGGCCTCGCCACCAAATCCTGAGCACCTTCTACCCGAGTTTTCCCACTTGAAGTCGGGGTTCCCCGAGGGCTGGAGTATCAGGTGTAGGTGAGTCGATGTGTCAGGCAATAGGTTAACCCTTTGCACTCGCTTGCTTTTTTCCCTCGACTCCTTTATTCTACTCAGGATTTAATTTTTTAAATGCCCCAGAATAATAAATACTGGAGTTTCTTTTCATGCAAACTTATTCATTTGGATTTTTTTTTATATTTCAAAGTATCGATCCATTCAAAGAGCAATTTTAATCTCTCTAGCTTTTCATGGTGTGAGCGGCTACTGATGCCAACCGTGTCGAGTCACACTGGACATCCAAGTGCAAAGCTAATATTATGCTGATGCACCAGGTAATACACTAGTTGGTGGGCCAGGTGACAGGTTAGCGTCATGCTGACCTGGGTCTTCCCGGAGGGCTGGGGGTCTCAGGTGCCTGATCCCCCAAGTAACAGACAGGGCTTTCCCTTATCACCTCCAGTCTCTGGGGCTGGGGGATGAGCTGCAGGTTGAGTCCAGTCACCTGGCCAGCGGTTTCATAAACCACGCCTATGTCGTGAAGCCTCGACACAAAATCCAGAAACACCAAGGCACAGAGGACGTCCAGCCAGTGACTGCGCTGACGTGCTGGGCCGGGGGGCGGGGGGGACGCGTGAAAGCCCCACGCCCCTCCCTCACGCCCGTACCTTGACCAAAGCACCTCTTCCATTCCCCTTTCCCGAGTCACAGCCTTTACGATACAGCTGTTGTCGTGACGATAGCTCTGCCCTGGGTTCCGAGAGTTGTTCTAGCAAATTATCAAGCCTGACGGAGTAGGTTCCAGGCAACTTCCTAATGCATGTTAATAGCTGACGTTATTGACTGGGCCTCGGGGCTGGCGTCGAAGGAGGGACCGTCTTGTGGGACTGAGCCCTCGCACCTGCGTGGTCCGGGCTAACGCTGGGTGGTCAGAGCTAGAACTGAGCTGAACCGCAAGCCCCACACCTGCCGTCAGAGAACTGCTGCTGCAACGGCTCCAGGAGGGAAGCGCTTTGGGTTTGAGCCTTTCTTCACACGTTGGTGTCTGAACTGGTAGTAATGAACTCTCTAGTCTACGCCCTCTTGTGATTTCTAGATTCTCTACCTAGGACAAAAGGAGAGGCTGTCTGCTGCCGTGTTTCCCTGAAAATCAGACAGGGTCTTATGTTTATTTTTCCTCAATAAGACACCCTAGGGCTTATTTTCAGGGGATGTGTTGCCTTCTTCTAGAACATCATCACTCTCCAAACCCTGAATCCCAATCCTGAATGTCTTGCTATTCTATTTCCTTTAGGACCACCGGCCCCGATCTCTCCTGTCAAGCACTGGAGCTGTCACGGGGCGGATGAGAAGGGCTGCTCGTGTCCTTTCCCGCTCCGCGACGACACGCATGGGTTGTGCAGACGCGCTGCGCAGCCACGCCCGGCACCAGGGCTTATTTTGGGGTGGGGCTGCTATTGCGCACGTGCTCAGACATCCTGCTGGGGCTGATTTTATGAGTAGGGCTTATTTTCAGGGAAGCACGGTAGGGCAACCCACGGCTGGAGGAACTGCAGTGGTCTGAGGACCCGGGAGACTGATGTTGGAGAAGGAAAGACCCACCGAGTCGGGATAAGGGAGAGAGAGGCCGTGGTGAGGAAGAGGAGGAGAGGCCAGGGCCCGGCAGGCTGAGGATGTGGAGCGTGGAAAGGGACAGCAGCAGGTGTAGCAGGTGTGGTATTGGGGAGGCGGCGTCCGGCACGAGAGATAGAAAGACGTACAGTGTCATTCATGAAGCTCTGTTGTGACCATGACCCGAAACTTGGAAACCTGCTTTGATCCGTCACCCAACACTTAGAAGTAAGGTGAGGCACAGGGAGGTGGCATGTTTGCTCAATGCCACACATGAGCCCTGCCTGAAAGGTCCACGCAAGGATTCATTTCACTCTCCGGAAGCCTGAACCTGTGTTTGATGCGGTTGTTTAGTATGGGATAGGAGCCCAGGCACTGTAAGTTACATATTATAGAATTACGTAAACTAGAAAAGACACCCCCGAACGTTAAGATTTTAAGGTTTCATTGCCCTGCGAAACATTAACCAGTTTTGTGTCTAACCAAGCAAACTTATGCTCACGTTTTTTTTTTTTTTTGCATTCCAGTAAGTTCCCAATTCTTCAAATTCTCTCGCAACCAACCTTGCCATCTCATACATCTCCTTATTATTAATGAATTAAATAAACTTGACACGTGTTTATATTATATTTGCATCAGGGTCATGTTTCCAATTCCATGAAGATATACTTTGACAGAATTAAGGATGTATAAAATTCCATCATTATCCGTATCCTTTGCTTTTGTGTTAAACTCTCCAATTTCATTTTAATTATTTTTTTTCCACCTGCTAAACTACTTTTTTGAACAGACTATGCTGTGCCTGGCTTAAAAAGGAAGAAGAAAAAGGTCACTCTGGACTGCACATGCATTTTAAGTCCTTTATATTTTTTTTTTTCCCTGAGTGGCAGCTGCACATTGGAATGCCTACAGACCTACAGACCTAGGGCATTCCGGTCCTGGCTTTACCTGACATTCTAGGCCAGGGGCCTTTCCTCAGTTTCCCCATCTGCACCATGAGAGTGCAACCTCCAGGGTATTTTCCCGGTTCTGAGGATCCTGGCGTATGTCTATTATCTCAGGTTGTTTTCTCTGTCCTTAAAGGCTGTTGTCTGCCCCTTTCGTCTGGGTAGTAAAAACATCCTAAAGCCCCAGCCCCGCCCCAGCTTTCCATCTTGTTCCACAAAGGAATAAGAAAAAGCACTCCTTGTGGGTTGAGCTGAGCCACTCTAGACCAACCAGAAGAGGCAGGGCTGCGACCCCACCGGAGAAGAAATGCATCAGACTAGAGCGAAGCCCAGCAGAGAGAACCTTTGTGAACACACAGAAAAGCAAAGCAAAATAGCCAGCAGCTCTGCGAACCCCACCCCCCGCCCCCCCGCCAGTATGCAAACCCCTTAGCAGCTTGCAGATGATTTCATATTCGCATTTGGGGGGCAGGGAGTGAAAAATCATTTCCACATCACTGCCCTCGCTGATAAATAATATCAGCATAAACACATGCGGATCTATACTCCTTTCTAGCCATTTGAAGCGTCTGTGTCTGATGAATGTGTATTATTAAATTAATGCTGATTGGAGTTGGGAGGCGGTTTAAATCGAAATGCATTTCAGTGTGCTGCAGGTGAAGCTGAGTGTGGGAAGCAAATTATCTGGCAAATTGAACTCGCTGCACTCCAAATGCCCATTCCCGGCGCGTACTCGCTTTCCTGATTATCTGCCTGGTTTCCTTCCCAGCGCCCGAAGTCTTCTTCTGGAGCTGCCGTCTGGGGGGAACCAGGGATGGGAGAGGACACAGGGCACGTGCGGGGGGCCAGGGCTGCCCGGCCGGCCCGGGAGCCCTCCTTGAAGTGCTTTAATAAACAAACCAGCCGGGCGCGGTGGCTCACGCCTATCATCCCAGCACTCTGGGAGGCCGAGGCGGGAGGATCACTCAAGGTCAGGAGTTCAAGACCAGCCTGAGCAAGACCGAGACCCCATCTCTACTAAAAATGGAAAGACATTAATTTGCCAACTAAAAATATATAGAAAAAATGAGCCGGGTGTGGTGGCGCGTGCCTGTAGTCCCAGCTACTTGGGAGGCTGAGGCAGGAGGATCGCTCGAGCCCAGGAGTTGCAGGTTGCTGTGAGCTAGGCTGATGCCATGGCGCTCTAGACTAGGCAACAGAGTGAGACTCTGTCTAAAAAAAAAAAAAACCTGAAATAAAAAAACAAACAAACAAACCATGGACAGAGAGGTGTAGACGCTAACCACCTGTGAAGTGAACCAAAGCAAACCCACCCAAGAGCTAGTGCTGGCAAGCATCCTGTTTCCAGGAGAAGCAGCATCGGAAAAGGATGATTTCACAGAAATGGGCGTAAGGGGGTGGAGTCGGCGTCCCCAAGCCTCAGGGGAGGAGCCTCCCAGCCCCTAGTGGTGGCTGCTCGGAGACCCCAAGGGTGGCTGAGCCCCGCCCCTCCTCCGAGCCTTCGCTGGGTCTGTCCAGATGCCCCCCAGCCTCCTCCGGACACCCCCATCTAAACTCCCTCCTCGTTTCCACTAACGGCCAGCCAGGTTTTGCTTCTCAACATTCTTCCTTCTTTGTGCTGGGGCCTAGAGCCCACAGGCAGCCAACAACCCGCCATCAGCCTCCGCATTGTGCCTGATTGCTTGCCTGCTTAGGAGAGTGGGAAATTTTCAGTTGACCCTTATCTGACTCCGCACCCGCCATCGACCTCTGCTTGTGTGATTGAGTTTAGAAATTAAGGAGAAGGGCGGTGGTGCACGGCACAACTGCCCACAAGATATAGCCTCTAGGCCAGGGTCGCAACGCTCCGGACCCGAGGCACCTGGCATGCTTCGCGTACCCGGTGGAATGCGCTCGGGCTTAGATCACAGGATGTAGGATGTATTTCAACTAAGATTGATGCAGTCCGTACCTAGGATACTTCAGAGGCTTCCTGTCGGCTGAATCCTAGCTGCAGCCGGGGATTCCTACAAAACCCATCTCAAGGCTCTAACCCCCACCCCCACCCCCACTGTGCTAAAACAAGATAAGAAATGTAAGATTAAACACTCTCGGGTCTAGGCTGGATTGTCACTTCATTGGAGGTCGTGTTTGCAGGTCTGCAAATCACTTGGCCAATCTTGTTAAAACACAGAGACTGATTCAGCAGGTCTAAGATGAGGCCTCCTTTTGAAGATGAGCTTGCTTTCACTTTGAACAACTTTGAACAAGCTAAGGACGCTGATGATGTTAGTCCCCAACCATACCCTAAATTGCAAGGGAATAGATGCAGGAAAGTTGCAAGGAAAACAAGATAGAAATGTAAGATTAACCCCCCCATTGTGCTAAAACAAGATAAAAATGTAAGATTAATGCTTTCTCTCACTTCTGTAAAAGTGCTTGCTAATTAGATTTTTAGAGTGTGTTTTGTTTTGGGTTTTTTTTGCCTTTAAAAGGGGGCCGTTTTTCCATTCTCAGTATGACTTTTCTGTGCCTGCCACACTCTGCAGGACAGGAGGAGCCCTGGGCAGTAAATAAAGACTCACGATTTGGCCCAATTTGGTTTCTAGGGTGGTCTTTTCTCGCAAATCGGACTATAACACTTTTGTCCTCATCTGTCCATTGGAGATTTGGTCCACCCTTTCTGGTCTCAAATGTCATTCCAACGAAGCCTTGCAAACATCCGTCTCTCCTCTCCTCTCCACTAAGCTCCAGGACTACCCTTCCAGGAAAGGTCATCTAAGTCACATCCTCCCCCTCCCCCCTGCCCCCTGCCAATGTGAGCTTCCCATGTCAACTTCCTTCTGTCTGCCGCTTACCCTCAGGGCTTCTCCAACTACTGCTGGAGGGTGGGCTTTTTTTTTTTTTTAACCTTTTGCACTCGGATGTCAAGTGCAATTACTCTTTGAATATATCGATAATTTGAAATATTAAAAAATCCAAATAAATAAGTTTGCATGAAAAGAAACTCCAGTTTTATTCTACTGCCGCACTTTGTAAAATCTGGGGTATTTAAAAAATTAAATCCCAAGTAGAATAAAGGAATGGAGAAAAAAAACAAGCGAGTGCAAAGGGTTAAATTGCCTTCCTGTCTTAAAGGGCTGATGCTGTTGGGAGATATTCCTTCACACTCATGCTTTGTCTGAGCTTTCTGAGAACTAGCAAACTTAGACAAAGCATGATTTAATGGCAAATATGCATTGGAAGCTGGAGATAGTATATTGCCCTGAGAGATCTGGAGATTTCTCTTTCCCTGGGACCACTGGCTTACGTTCCAAGCTAGGGAAGCTACAGACCTCATTTCCCCTCACCTCCCTGGAGAGTGTTTGGTTATATTCCAGAGTAAAGATTTCTCTCTGGAGGGGAGGATGGGCCAATGATCTAGCCACTCTATACAAGCTCCAAGTCTCATAATTCTAAGGTTCCTCTCCTGCTCTCATTGTTTGGCCCCAAAAGAGGTAGGTCTCAGGGAACTGTTGCTAGGAGACTCTGAGCAATAATCCATCTGTTCTCTGAGCCTGACATCTCATGCTTCCTATCAGAAGATCATGTGTACACTCCACACAAAAAGACACCTGCACTTGAATGTTTATAGCAGCACAGTTCACAATTGCAAAGATGTGGAGACAACCCAAGTGCCCATCAGTACATCAGTGGATTAATAAAATGTAGCACATGTGTACCATGGAGTACTATTCAGCTTTAAGAAACAACAGTGATCTAGCACCTCTTGTATTTTCTTGGCTAGAGCTGGAACCCATACTACTAAGTGAAGTCTCCCAAGAATGGCAAAACAAGTACCACATGTCCTCACCAGCAAATTGGTATTAATGGATCAACACCTAGGTGGACATATAGGAATGACATTTGTCAGGTGTCGGGCAGGTGGGAGTGGGGTGGAGGGGATGGGTGTATACAAACACAACGAGTAAGATGTGCAACGTTTGGGGGATGGTCACACTCAAAGCTCTGACTTGAGGGGGCGCGGGGTGGGCATTATACATAACCTTAACATTTGTACCCCCATAATATGCTGAAATAAAAAAAGTTAAAAAATAAAATAAATAAAAAGATTACATGTATAAATATGACATACCTATGTGTGAAATGCCACCAAAATAAATTGCATAAAACATAAAATACAGAAGCATAAAACATGAAAGCCAAAATTCTACCATGACATTCAACAGACACAAGCCACTCTACCAACTCGCCATAAGCATTCTAATGCTCACTCCCAGTTTCCGTGCTCACCGCGTCACGGACTGTCGTAAACCATCTATGGACCTGCGTTGACTGATGGACCTTCCTCTGAGCGGCCACTGACCTTTGCCACCAGGCCGGTTTCAAGTCAACGCTCCAGCACTAGCGTATCTGCAGTCCCCTAGCGGGGACGGGTCATAGGCACTAGCGTATCTGCAGTCCCCTAGCGGGGACGGGTCATAGGCACTAGCGTATCTGCAGTCCCCTAGCGGGGACGGGTCATAGGCACTAGCGTATCTGCAGTCCCTTAGCGGGGACGGGTCATAGGCACTAGCGTATCTGCAGTCCCCTATCGGGGACGGGTCATAGGCACTAGCGTATCTGCAGTCCCCTAGTGGGGACGGGTCATAGGACCGATGCCAGCACAGGTGTCGGGCTTGGTGAGTGCCTCACTGCCATTGCCGCCCAGCTCCTCCTCCTCCTCGCCTTCTTCCTGATGAACTCCCACATCTTATTAAGTTCATCATTTAACCTATTTTCTGTGCTCGTCCTTCCCTCTCTCCCCATTGCCACAGCCACGAGTTGGGTTTAGACGGAGCCCCAGCACGGCGCAGCTATGGTGCCCTTCAACAGAATCTAACGAGGAGCAATGGCAGCTCCACAAGCCCCGGCTCGAGTCATCGGCCGGACGGCCCCACGGACTGTGCGAGCAAACACAGAAACATGCATAGGGCGCCCACTAGCAAATAAGAGGTTTATCTGCAGGAACGCTGAGTTAAAGCGCTGCATGGCTGACTATAGGACTGACTACCTGTCCCCCGTGGGACCACGTCCACAAAGACCGAGCTACCATGTGCCCCATTTCTGCAAACGCCAGTTCCTTCAATTGTAAGGGAAGATGCAGGAAGAGAGGAAATGAAGGAATGTTTCCTGACTTCCTTCCTGCCAGTGTGGACAGCCCGAGATTGGCCGGGAGCAGCCCAGTAAGGTGCCGTAAGTAAAGACAGTGAGGGGACACGTCTCACCGAAGGTGGGCCAGAGGAGGCTGACGACCCTGCTTTGCAAGGACAATGACGTCCGTCCACTGTGTGTACCCACCATGTTGCCATAAATACAGACTTCCGTCTGACTCACACTGGACAGTTCCTGGAGTCACTTCCAGTGACTTCGCAGAAATCATTCTACAGAGGACTGTGGTGGTAGAAGCCTTTGGTGGTGGAACTTCCAAGCCAAGGTGCTCAGAGCCACGTGGTTCCTCCTGACCCACAGGTGAAGGGTAAAAACCTGAGCAAGCCCCTTACAGGTACCAGAAGGACACTTGTGTGCAGACGCGTGTTATAGGCAGCCCGGCAGCAAGTTAAACCTTTGCACTCAAGATGTCGAGTGTGACTCGACACAGTTAGCAAAAATTATAGAGATTAAAATTACTCTTTGAATGTATCAATAATTTGAAATACAAAAGAAATCCAAATAAATAAGTTTGTATGAAAAGAAACTCCAGTTTTTTATTCTACTGGCACACTTTGTAAAATCTGGGGTATTTAAAAAAGTAAATCCCGAGTAGAATAAAGGAATTGAGAAAAAAGCGAGCGAGTGCAAAGGGTTAAGATCTGGAGATGAGAAGGGTCAACGAGGTACTCACAGAGAAACGCCATGTTATGAGGTTGCCAGGTCAAAAGTATATAAAAAAAGAAAATCGAGGACAGATCCTACTGGAATCCTTGTATTTAAGGAAGAAAGAGCCAGAGAAGGAGCATTTAGAGGGGTAGAAGAAAACCCCAAAAGCAACCAAATAATAATAGCAAAGCATCAGAGAAGCTATTTGCAGAAGATATTTTAAAGAGGAAGGGATGTATACAATGTCATGTGTAAGAGAAGTAAAAAAAAAGGGGGGGCATATAAAGAGAATAAAAAAGAGAAATGAGAATGGAGGGGCAGAACATTACCAAATTACTGTGAAGGTATCAGGGACCTTTGAGAAAGGCGTTGAGTGAACAGGAAAAGTCAGGGCATCACTGGGTGGTGAGACTGGCAATTCAAATACAAGACAGGACAGTTTCAAGATTGTAGTAATAAGAGAAACAAAGTGCTTATTCATCAATGCAAAGATACATTGTTATGTTAACCTGATTTTTGTTCATGCTTACCACAGTTCTATTATTCACATGCAATTATCTTGCTATCCTTTATAACAGTAAGTCAAAGCCTCGAGTATGGGGTTAAGCAACACCACCAATAAAGAAGCCAATTATCCACATAATTCAACCCGAAAAGTGCCTGTTGATCACAGACACTTGGATAATGCTAAGGGAAAGCATTCAGTTACTTCAATTCAGTCACGTCATCATTTCAAAATTCTGCCTTACATTACAGAGAGGTGGAATCAAGGGCTAAGGGGAGAAAAGAACAAGAAGTGACGTCACAATCCTTACCTGTACCATGTTGGGATTGAGGTTGTCACCGCGAGGAAGTGAAAGTTCCAGAGGTTGTTCCATCAACGGCTTCAAAGACAACCGAGAGCTAAAACATGAAGGCAGAAACAGGGTAGGAAGGTTAAATCCCGCATCTTCCATTGAGCCCCTAAATCGTGCAGCATTGAGAGAGAAGAGGCCACGCTTAGTAGGCAGTCAAGTTCAAAGCCAAGCCAGCCCTCGGTCACTGCTCTTAGACTCCTGCACGGCTACTAGACATCATTGCCCAATGGAGAATGGAATTGGGAGCCAATCCAATGAATCAAATCTCCCTCCATTTCCCGAACAAAAATGTTGGCAGCCTGAACTTAATGTTGAAACCCCCGAGAGAGATATTTTTTTTTTTTTTTTTGGCTTACTAAGATTAAAAGATAGACTACAGTGCAACCAGACTGAGTCTCACTGCTAGAAAGCAACCCCCAGGCAACTCTGCCTACTCTTCTTCCTGGCCTCACTCTGGTCCTTCCATCTGGATAGATGGTCTACACCAGGGGTCCTCAAACTATGGCCCGTGGGCCACATACGGGTGTTTTTGCCCATTTTTGTTTTGTTTTGTTTTTTACTTCAAAATAAGATATGTGCAGTGTTGCATAGGAATTTGTTCATAGTTTTTTTAAAACTATAGTCTGGCCCCCCAATGGTCTGAGGGACAGTGAACTGCCCCCCCCCATTTAAAAAGTTTGAGGACCCCTGGTCTACACCCTCTACCTTCCCCACCCCACCAATTCAAATTCACAGGTCTGGAGACCGGAATCTGAACATTGTCGATGGGCCATCATTCTTTCTACCACAGAGTGAGAAAGATGAGGGAGGGGAGGAAAAGAGGAATGATTCTTTCCTCAACTTCTTTTACACCTGGCTACTACCAAAAACCTCCTGACTGTCTGAAAAGGACCTTCCTTTGCAACACTGTCTCCTGCATCTCCCGGTCACACTTGCCCACTGCATTTTCTTGAATTCAAGTGGAAGTTAACAAAGACACCATGGCCGGGTGCACATTTTTGTTTGTTCTTTGTAAACTAGATACACCGTCTTTAATCATGAAGGGCACAAAGAACTATGTCCATTTTGTGTATTTCATGCCAAAAGGAGTCATTATTATACGTTCTAAAAGAAGATAAAAATGATATCAGGAGTCTTTGGGAAATTGACCAAAATGGCAATAACTGGCAAGTATTCCATGTTCCGAAAGATTGGTGGGCGTCTACTTGCTTTAATGGAACCAATCAGCTCAATTCTTTTAGACAGTTTTCAACACAGTTAATACTCGCAAAACTAAGGCAAAACAGCTAATTCATGAACTATTCAAGTCATCACCAGTCTGAGAAACACCAAATAATTATTTTTATTGTCTTTTGCCCCCTTCACGAGTTATTGTGGCTGCTTCCACACTACATAAAACAAGCAATCGAAAGCAAAATGTTAGCAGACCCCACAAACAAAATTGATTTACAATGGCCACCAATTCTTCAGAAAATGAGACTTTATAACAATATCCAGCATAAGCATGAAATAAGGGTTAGCTATTGTTACAATCATCCTTGTGATTCTTATCTTGAAGGCTGCCAACATATGCCTAATTAAAAGCTAATTTGCTGAATAGATATTTAGGCTTCTTTTAAGGTTGAAATTATTCTCGATCACATCTTTTTTTCTGAAGCCAACATCCTTCCCAAAGCCTCATGCTGGCTTTCAAATTAGGATGTATTTCTACATTCAGAAAGCCCAATAAAACTCTCTCCTGCCTCCTCAGACCCTGGCCTCCATAGCTGATGGAGTATTTCATTATGTCGCCTGTAGTTCTTGACAAGAGGTGGGAGAAAGAGGAGGAGGAAGACACTTCAGGAAATAATTGAAATAAGAAATGTCACCTTGTGTTTAGTGTCAGCGAGCTTATATTCAGCCTTGACTAGAAAGCAGACAGTGGAAGTAAACTGGCACTTACAAAAAATACCAACCCTGTGCATGAACAAATCCATCTTTCATTAATATTTGATATTTTTTGTTCCGGTATTGATCGCCAAGGCATGGCTGTCAACCTGCTGAGTCCCACAACTTCTATTGCAGGCAATTTCCTTACAGAATTACTTTTCTGAAAAGGGCTGGGCACTATAGCAGTCTTGTCACACTGCACACGTGTCAACAGCATTTGGTAGTGACCGTTCAATAATTAGTTTACTCGGCTGGACTGTTGGTCCAATGTGAAAGGTCCCCATTTACCGTTCATGCTTCACGAGGCCAACAGCCCAGAGTGGAAGCATCGTGACTGGACCACGTATGGCACAAATACTGTGTTTCCCGGAAAATAAGACCTACCCATAAAACAAGCCCTGGCAGGATTTCTAAGCATTGGCACAGTAGAAACCCTACCCCGAAAATCAGCCCTAGTGCCGGGCGTGGCTGCGCAGCGCGTCTGCACAACCCATGCGTGTCGTCGTGGAGCGGGAAAGAACACGAGCAGCCCTTCTCATCCGCCCCCTGACAGCTCCAGTGCTCGACAGGAGAGATTGGGGCCAGTGGTTCTAAAGGAAATAGAGTCGCAAGAAATTCAGGACAGAATTCGGGTTTTGGAGAATGATGTTCCAGAAGATGACGACTTAACTGTATTTGAATAAATGTAGACGGTTGTACCGTACTTCAAAAAAATAACACATCCCCTGAAAATAAGCCCTAGGGTGTCTTCTTGAGGAGAAATAAATATAAGACCCTGTCTTATTTTCGGGGAAACATGGTACCAGGTTACATGAGCTATTGACGTGAAATACGTCCCAAAGAAAATGAGTTTAGAATCACAAGTTAGAGGTCAGAGGAACCATTATCCATTAATCTCTTGATCAGATGACCCATTGATCACTTAATTCTTTGATTTTAAAGAATTTGTGGCACCCACATTGGTAAAGCTCAATTAGAAAACCGTGTTAAATTTTAAATGTTCAAACAGCACATTTATATTCTATTTCTCGCCGTATGAGAAGGGATCGACAGAATGAGAACTAGAACAAAAGGGACAGAAACATGCAGAGGACAGCCCTTGCTTCTTCCAGTTTGTTCTACCTCACCGCAAGTCTGCACGAGATTGAGAATAAGCATACTGATTTTAAGTAGTCACTCCAGGGTAGTGTTTCTGGTTATGTACTGTCTCTCCAATCATAGCAAGTCTAAAACATGATTGCACCTTTTTAACTCTCTTCCCGCTAAGACTCCTTCGGTCCAGGCAGGCTCATGATTGCTGCAACTGACAATATAGTACAGTGGAAGCGACAACACGTGACCAGGGTGTGTGGCTTCCACCTTAGCCACTGGGGCTCTCATTTGGAGCCCTGAGCTACTACCTTGTTTCCCCGAAAATCAGACAGGGTCTCATATTTAGTTTTCCTCCAGAAGTCACCCTAGGGCTTATTTTCAGAGGATGTGTTGTTTTTTAAGTACAACAATCTACATTTACTCAAAGAGAGTGAAGTCGTCTTCTTCTGGATCATCCTCCTCACTCTCCAAACCCCGAATCCCATCCTGAATGTCTTGCGACTCGGTTTCCTCTAGAACCACCGCCCCGATCTCTCCTGTCGAGCACTGGAGCTGTCACGGGGCGGATGAGAAGGGCTGCTCGTGTTCTCTCCCGCTCCGCGACGACACGCATGGGTTGTGCAGATGCGCTGCGCAGCCACGCCTGTCACCAGGGCTGATTTTCGGGGTGGGGCTGCTATTGCGCACGTGCTCAGACATCCTGCTGGGGCTTATTTTAAGGGTGGGGCTTATTTTCGGGGAAACACGGTAGGTAAGAAGTCCGATCGCCCACACTACCATGCTGTGGGGAAGCCCAAGTCACTGATGAGCACACACTCAGGCACTATGTTTAATAGTTCCAGCTGAGCTCAGCTGCTGGGTCATCCCAGGTCAGGTATGTGCATGACAAAACTTCTAGATGATGCTAGCCACGCCTTTCCATCTGAGGCTCCAGACACTGTGGAACAGGGACCAGTCCACCCTATTATATCCCGTTCAAATCCTTGACAACACTTCATGAGCATACTGGGTTGTTTTATGCCACTAAGTGTTACAGCGTTTGTAATACAGAAATAATTGCAATACAGAAATAATTGCAATATTAATCCCATCCCAATTTAAAGGTACAGATGAAGGAGTTTTTTGTTTTTTGTTTTTTTGAGACAGAGTCTCACTCTGTCGCCCAGGCTAGAGTGAGTGCCGTGGCGTCAGCCTTGCTCACAGCAACCTCCAACTCCTGGGCTCAAGCAATCCTCCTGCCTCAGCCTCCCGAGTAGCTGGGACTATAGGCACGCACCACTATGCCCGGCTTTTTATATCTATATATGTATATTTTTTAGTTGGCCAATAATTTCTATTTATAGTAGAGACGGGGTCTCTCTCTTGCTCAGGCTGGTCTCGAACTCCTGACCTCGAGCGATCCTCCCACCGCGGCCTCTCAGAGTGCTAGGATGACAGGCGTGAGCCACCACATCTGG
Organism: Mirza zaza; assembly: GCA_008750895.1. Taxonomy (NCBI): domain Eukaryota; kingdom Metazoa; phylum Chordata; class Mammalia; order Primates; family Cheirogaleidae; genus Mirza; species Mirza zaza. The sequence goes on along the minus strand of VSMD01061718.1, from coordinate 47,061 downwards.
CCAGAAGGAGACTGTTTATTCTGTGCTACGGTACCCTGCCCTTCCCTAGGGGTGCATGGAACACATCTACCGTCTCGAGGGAAGATGGTGTGTAGTGTAGGAAAGAGATGTAAAGGAACAGAGAGACAGTTTGCACTCACTCAGAAATAGAATTACTTATGGATATTCAGAAGAATCACTGCAGGAAAGCTGAGAGTACCTCGTGTTTGGGGTGGAGGGTACAGTATAAGACATTTTACAGTTGCACAAAATTAAGAAAATATCCCAAAGGAATGGTATTGTCTGCTCAGAAACTACCAGTTTTCTTATTTTGAGCTGAAATCTGTTATCTACATTAACTTTTCAATCAGAAATTTACAGGTCCCTTTCAGTTTCAGATCTTCATAAGGTTATGGGTACGTGAATTGCTACACAATGTTAAGTGACCCCATAAAACCTTACCCATCTGTTACAAAGCCATGATGTGAAGCCATGAAGACCGGTTGCCTGCCTGCCATGTTTCCTGCGCAAAGCAGCTGGGTCCTCGAAGATTAAAAAGTCTCTACAGGGGTGGAAAAAATCACATTCTAATTTGGATCATGTCACTGCCCTGCTGAAAAGTCTTCAGAGATGTCTCACTGCCCACTTACTGCAGCGTCATTCTGTGTCTTACTGTCCCTGGCATCTCCTCACCTTCCCTGACTTGCTTATCCAGTCATAGTCTTTTGTGCTGTTTTGTTGAATTAAAAAAAAAACAAAAACCAGGCACCGTTTTTGGGATACCCTGATAAATACGAACAGAAGGCGCTCATCGGGATGACATTTTAGTGGGAGATGACACAGCCTGAGTACATATGACATTTCACAAATCTCAATTAGTGCCACGGAGTAATCGATTGGATGTGACCGGATGATTGGTGAGGGCCGATCAGGAAAGTTCTATGGCAATAAATGGATTTTCAAAATTCTCATTAAGAAAATTTTCGGCTGGGCACGGTAACTCATGCCTATAATCCTAGCTCTCTGGGAGGCCGAGGAGGGAGGATTGCTCAAGGTCAAGAGTTCGAGACCAGCCTGAGCAAGAGCTAGACCCCCGTCTCTACTAAAAATAGAAACAAATTAATTGACCAACTAAAAATATATGGAAAAAATTAGCTGGGCACGGTGGTGTATGCCTGTAGTCCCAGCTACTTGGGAGGCTGAGGCAGGAGGATTGCTTGAGCCCAGGGGTTTGAGGTTGCTGTGAGCTAGGCTGATGCCACCGTACTCTAGCCAGGGTGACAGAGTGAGACTCTTGTCTCAAAAAAAAAAAAAAAAAAAAAAAAAAGAGAAAATTTTCAAAGATTCAAGAAAACAGAATATTTTGCCATATACATTTCTAATATATTTGTATTAAATATCTTAAAGTAACTTTCAGGTATCTTTCATCCCTTAAATAGTTCTGTAATCTTAGGGGAAAAACAAGGGCATTTCCCTACATAACCACACTACTGTGAACTCCAGGCAAAGCTGCTAATTTCTCAACGGAAAATTGCCACACCACATTCAATCCAGTTGCTCCCAAAGGGTATTTTATAACTGTTTGGTTCAACTATACAAATAAGATCCAATATTTATGATTGATTATCACTCTCCTCCTCCTCCTTTCCCCCCTTGCTACTGACTAGTTAAAGACACTGGCATAGCTCTGGGTGTGCCTAACGGTTTCTCACGGTACCTTTTAACCTGTTCTTTTCTTCTATGTATTTAAGTATCATATAAACTGGAAGTTAGGTGTCATGGCTTGACTGAGCTCAAGTTAAACATTTTTGGCAGGAGGACTTGAGGCGGCACAGAACGCCTGGACACCCCCTTCCCCGATTTGACCTTTCAGGTTGAAGTGGGGACGATCTTGTCTGCAGAAAGTGACGTGTCCCGACTTGAAACCAGCAGATATCATTGCATGGAGAGACAGGGAGAGACAGAGACCACAGCCCCAATTCTTCATGTCTCTTTCATTGATGAAATGGTTTTATTGATAAAACTGGACTGGCTCAATCATTCCATTGGGGGGTTCAAAGGGTAATGTTTCCAACTCCTTCATTCCTTCTACGCTATTGGCAAGCAGTGTTCTGTTGGAAACACAAAAACAACAAACAAAAAAGAAGAGCCTTTCTCATCAAATGGGGTCATGTGGTCACCCTACATGTAGTTTGCAGAAGAAGGACAGAATTCCTGCCTCTTTGCCTTTAAATCCCTAATGGAATTTTTTTTTATTGCTGCCATTATTTGCTTTTGATCTGGATTTCTCTTCCATGAGAACTGTAGGCTGATGGAATTTTATGTAATAATTATGCTTTGATTATAGTCGTTCTTACTATTATTTGAATCACTTCGTCTCTAGACACTACAGGCTCTCTCAGACTGGCTCTGTGTGTCTTTTCAAATGACCACGTTAGAATAAAGAATATCTTTCAATATTCTCTGCTCTCTACTACAGCAGAACATTCCGGTCACGCACAGGGCATTCTCTGCATCGGACCTGAAATCAGCCTTTTCTCCAAGAGCCTAAATTCTCTTAAATGAGAAATGATATTTAAAAAGCAAAATCTACCTGTCGGGGTGGACCACTGGCACTGCAAAGTTATTGCTTCTTGGCTTTGTCACTTTAGAGCTAGGAAATTTGCCTTTTAAAAAAATTATAAGTTCATACTGAGACTTCCAAGTCCATTTTAACACTAAAATTTTACGTAACATTTTTATTTTATACTTGTATTTTGTTTCTCTTGCAGTGGAAATCGTGGTTCCTAATTACAACAACATAATTATTTACTTTACCCTGCCATTTAAATATAGTGGTCTCTAGATAGCAAAACCAACATTATTCCTAAAAACAAATCCACTCCATGCTGTTTAAAATTATGTTATTTTTCTCTTTGGAATTTATTTCACTAAGGATGCAATTGCTACTCAAAAAAAATCACTTTATTTCTCTATGGATATATATTTAGATTAATTCGTTTCATATGTTCTAGTTTGTTTTCAAGCTTAGAGACCTTAAAAAAATATCCCACTAATGGGATATTAATCATTAATTTTCTAAAGTCAAATAGAAATTATTTTATCAGTGCGTTCATTATACGGTTAGTTGCAATTGCTTCTATTTTCTAACTCAACATTAATGAGACATAATTGGAAAATAATAAAACTCATTTGAAGTTCACTTATTTGATAGGGCTTAACAAACACTTCTGAAACCACGACCACCACGATCAAAACACAGAATAATTCCATTACCCAAGGTTACCTGTGTTCCTTGCAGGTACCCTCTCTCTGTTATTGTCCTTTGGTCTGTTGTCAAGCTTTATAGTTACAGTGGAGTTACTAAAATTCTATTAATTTGAGCATAGGTTTTCATGTGAACTCAAGTTTTTATTTCTCTTATGTATGATGTAAATAAGTTAAATGTACGTATCACCTGACATTTTCCATTTCTCAAAGTTTTCGTATTTTTTCTATATTTGAATACATGGAACATACTTTCTAATAGTTATCTTAACACTCTTGCCTGCTGATCGCATCATCTTTTTTTGTCTGGGTCTATTGCTGTTCAGTGACCTTTCTCATGGTTAAGGGTTGTATCTTCCTGCGACTTTGAATCCTAGCAAGTTTCGATTGGATGCTGAACACTGGCTGTTTTGTCAGTTGCTAGAAATACCTTTATTCTTTCAATATTACAGAACTTTTTGCTAGTATTCAGTTAGGTTACTGTAAAACAGTTTAATTCATGAAGGGTTGCCTTTAAGCTGTGTTAGGGCAGGCCTAAGGCAGCTTTTAGTCTAGGGCTAATTCATCCCAGCTACAGAAGTTACAACCTTTTAAGATGCAAACCAACGCCCCAGCCCAGGGGTCCAGTTCACCGTCCCTCAGACGTTGGAGAGCGCGGCACACATTCCACGCACGCGCACTGTGGGCCCGGGGGAGTCAGCAGCTGAGCAGGACAGGCAGTGGCGGCAGAAACAGCCGGCGGGCTGGATCCATGTCCTAGGCGGGCTGCATGTGGCCCGGGACCACAGTTTGAGGACCCCTGCTTTAGACCAAGTTTCATGTCTTTAACCAATCACAAGCCAAAGAATCTTTAACCCCACCTATAACCTGTAACCTGCTCACCTGAGGACCCGTGCCCCGGGCATTGGCAGGCCTTTCCTAACCGACCGTTGGGACAGAAAACACTTCCGGCTTGGAAGGCTCTCTGAGCCTGGTTTGTTACACCCATCCCAGCAGTCCTGCCCCTGGCCTAGGGTTTCCTCTCATATACTCCAAGGCCAGCACTCAGCCCCTGACGCCAGGGGACGCCTCTGCAAGTTCCTGCTCTCTGCGCCCAGTTCCACCTTCCCTGGTTTTCTGCCCTGGCAGATTCTTCCCTCCTTGGCCGCCCTGGGTTCCGTCCCTCCGTGTGGTTGCCTGGAAACCACCTGCACTTGGACTCCCCAGACTCCTTCCCTTCTCTCGGGGCCTCCCGCACCCCTGCCGCCCAGCGACCGGACACCGCTGCTTTCTGTATCTTGTCTGTTATTTAAAGCGATGGGGGAAACCGGGTCTTCCTTACTCCACCCAGTCTGGACGCAGAAGTCCCAGCATGGCTTTAATGTTCCGTTTGTTAACTGCTCGTTGCTAGTGGCATCTGCTTGCTTTTAATTCCAGGAATCGCATTGTGTCGCTGACGCAATTATATTTTTAAATTTACGTTTTCAAAGTAAAATACATTAAAAAATAAACTCAGTGATTTCATTTAGGCCCTTGTACGTTCACACCATTCCTTTGATTTTTTTTTTTTTTTAATCATTTCATGATGATTAACCCTTTCAGTCTCAGGTTAGAGTTTTCTGGAATGGTTTCATTGAAGGGACAACTCTTCAAAGAACCATGGAAAGTGCGTTCGAAGCAGAGACAAATGCCCTGATGCTTTACAGAGCAAGGCGAAAAAAGAAGGGGGGGGGTAATGAAATCCCAGAATGTGGCCAGAGCATTAAATAACAGAAATGCAAATCAAAATCCCAAGGAGATATCACCTAACCGCAGTGAGATTGTCCCAAAACAAGAAGTCCCAAAACAACAAATGCTAGCAAGGATGTGGAAAGACAGGAACACTCTCACACTGCTGGTGGGACTGCAAATTAGTTCAACCTCTGTGGAAAAGAACTTGGAAATACCTCAAAGAGCTAAAAATAGAAATACCATTCGATCCAGCAATAGCACTATTAGGCCCAAAAGAGCAAAAGACATTCTATCATAAAGACGCCTACACCGAAACATTTATGGCAGCACAATTCACTATTGCAAGGACATGGAAACAACCCAAGTGTCCACCAATTCATGAGTGGATTGTTAAAATTTGGTATATGTTTACAATGGAATATTACTCAATTATAAGAAGCAACAGTGATTTAGCACCGCTTATATTTTCCTAGATTGAGCCCCTGAGCCTATTATCCGAAGTGAGGTGACACGAGATCAGAAGAATGGGCTCCACATGTCCTCGCCATCAAACTGGTACTGACTGATCAACACTATGGTGCTCACATGGTGGTAATATTCTCCAGCGATTAGTAGGGGGTAAACTCATAACTAAAGGATGTGGTGAGCATTGTGGAGGGGAAGGGCATGCCTCTAACCCTCTCTAGGGAAAGGCAAAGACATAAAATGTAACCAAAATGTTTGTACCCTCATAATACCCTGAAATAATAATAATAATAATTACAATGAAGAAAGGAAAGAAACCAGGCATTTCGGGTTTCAGAAGTCAGAAATCTTATCAGGTATGCTAGAACAAAAACCTTATTCTCAACGCAATAGGAGGCAACCAAAGAGTTTTAAAGCAAGGGAGTGAAGAGATAAGGTTTTCATTCTTAAAACTACCCCTCCAGTAAAAGAGGTATGGAGGATGGCTTATTAAGGCGGCAATAATAGAAGCATGAAGACAATTGAGGAGGTCACAGAAAAAGTCCAGGGGGCAGAGAATGATAATTTTGTCTAGATATATGACCAGAGTAGAGACAGAAAGGATAAAGAGGCTTCAGGTTACGTTTATTCACCAGGACAGAGGCGAGTTCTGCTGAGTTCCACATGGACGTGAAGAGAAAACAGGAAAAAGGACAATTCTTGGGTATCCGGCTTGAGTCACCAGGTGCTCTAAAATACCTCAAGGGAGAAACAGGACGGAGGGAGGTTGGGGGACCAGGAATTCTATTTGTGCCGTGGTCAGTTTTTTAAGGAGCCTGCTAGATTTGCAAGTACACGGATCAAGTAGGAAGTCGGAGATACTGGCCTGGAGCCTGGGGACCAGGGAGGGCAGGAAGTAATTTGTGAGGGGAGGGACAAAGGCAGAAGATCGAACTTTCCAGGAAAACTATGTTCAGAGAATAAGAGGGGAGACTCAAGCCCTTAGGACATATAAACATGCAAAGGTCTGGCAGAAGAAAAGAATGCAGCAAAAAAAAAAAAAAATACTGAGAAAGTGGTCACTTAGGTAGGGAAAAAAACCCAGAAAAGTGTGGTAGCATGGAAATCAAGAGTAGAAAGTGAGCCAAGGAGGAGATAAAGTTAATGGTGCCTAACTCAGACCTGAAAAGAGAAGAAGAGAACAGTCTCAAAGAGAAGCAGAAATGGAAGCGGAGGCGGGCCAGACAGGGAGAAAAGAGCTACCTGGTCTTTTCCAGTTCCTGTGATTAAGCTCCATTTTCTACAGTTGGGAGTCCTGCAAGCTCCCACTACATCCTCCAAATTCCCTTTACTTGAAATATTCCAAGCAGATTTCTCTTTCTCATACTGACGAATAAATCCTATGAGGCCACTTCAGGGGCAGGAACCGGATAACTAGAAGCAATAGTTCATATGCAAGAACGTTTGGGTAACCATGATTGAAGACCAGAGCCATGGATGATATTTTTTTTAAAGGGGGGTAAAGGAAATTCATATTTTGAAAACCAGCTACATACTAGATATAGGATGTACTTCTCCACACGCTGGGTCATTTGGCCACACAGAAACCATGCAAAATTAGTGTTATTTTATTTTTACTCCCAGTTGCATATGAAGATGTGAAGACCCAAAGCTAACCAAGTCTCCATTCCTTGGATGTAAAGCTAATTCGTGACAGTTACGTTTCAAATCGAAAAGTCCACACTCACCACCGTGGTTGCCCTTCCAAACAACAAGACTTTATGTTGAAGTACAAGATTTCCACCCCCGCCCCCCCTCCCCCAGCGCGGTCCATTCTGTGGACAACGTCCCCACGAGGAGACGACAGCAGGGGCCTGACACCCTCCAATGGATGGCAGAGACGCGTGGCGAACGCTGCTGCCATGATTAGCAAAGGTCAATGGCAGGACGAAAACCGGCATTAAATGCATTTTCTAAACAGTTTACACACCCATCTGGATAAGGCATCCACCCAAATATTCCCAAAGTAAGGGTAATCGAGCAACAGTATAAAATCACTAGAGTTGGCTGGGCGCGGTGGCTCACGCCTGTCATCCCAGCACTCTGGGAGGCCGAGGTAGGAGGATCGCTTAAGCTCAGGAGTTCAAAACCAGCCTGAGCGAGAGCGAGACCCTGTCTCTACTAAATAATAGAAACAAATGAATTGGCCAACTAAAAATATATAGAAAAAAATCAGCCGGGCATGGTGGCGCAGGCCGGTAGTCCCAGCTACTCGGGAGGCTGAGGCAGGAGGATCGCTTGAGCCCAGGAGTTGGAGGTTGCTGTGAGTGAGGCTGACACCACGGCACTCTAGCCCGGGCAACAGAGTGAGACTCTGTCTCAAAAATAAATAAATAAAATGACGAGAGCAACATATTGGATTTAGAGAAAACATATTAAGCAGAAAAAAATCATAGCGGAGGAGATTCTGGGAAATTTATAACTTCAGCTTGGGGTAAGATTTACAGGGTTTTTTTTTTTTGGTATGTGTTGCACAGAAATTGCAGAAAAGAAAAAAAAAATGGGTTCTTTAAATAGCATTGGAACAGAACTGAAGGAGGGAATCTCAGAGACTGGAAATTCCAAATATCTTATTTAATAGATATGGATACTGAGACTCAGAGGAATAGAGTTTCTTGCCTGAGATCAAACGGCTGGTTAGCAGAGACTGAAGTGGAAATCAAATGTTTCTCCTCCTACAATTGAGATCTTCCCAAGACTTTATGGCATTAGTTGAAACCCATACGTACACACGACCAACGACATTCATTTAGAGCTCAGAGATGGTAAATGCAGATTTAAGTAAAAGCACAAAGTGAGCTTCTTGGAAGATCTCTGAACAGTTCTATAATTTCAACTTCAAAAGGGGGACAAAATTCTTTATTTCCATCACCACTTAAAAAAACACACACAAATCAGCCGGGTGCGGTGGCTCACGCCTGTAACCCTAGCACTCCGGCAGGCTGAGGCAGGAGGTCAGGAGTTCGAGATCAGCCTGAGCAAGAGCAAGACCCCGTCTCTACTAAAAATAGAAAGAAATTAATTGGCCAACTAAAAAAAAAAATACAAAAAAAATTAACTGGGCTCGTTGACACATGGCTGTAATCCCAGCTACTTGGGAGGCTGAGGCAGGAGGATCGCGTGAGCCCAGGAGTTGGAGGTCACTGTGAGCAAGGCTGACACCACGGCACTATAGCCCGGGCAACAGAGTGAGACTCTGTCTCAAAAAAACAAACAAACAAACAAACAAAAAAAAACCCACAAAGCAATAGCATACCCCTGAAGTTCAGGAAGGATTTTTAAAGTGTTTTGTTACTTTAAATGGATGCAATAAGGAATGGAGGATTTAAAGGAAACTTCCCCAGCCTTCTCAGGATGGAGGGGCTGAAATGCAGCAGAATCTGCTTTCTCAGAGGAGGGTCATCCAAAGAGGTCACGGACCAAGTGTGCACCTGATGGACTTTTCTCCCCCTTTTAAAGGGACATTGGCTTTTGAACTATCTTATTTTACACTTCAGAGGTTTGGGGACTCATCCAAAACCTTTGCAGCTGTACGAGGAGTGGTTTGGCACTAAGGACTGGGAATCCTCTTGAGCTAGTCACTAAACCAGGCAAAGCCAAAGGCTTTCAACCGTCTCAGAGCAACGGCTCTGATCCTCCTGACCGTGACTTGAAACGCTTCTTTGAAAATAGGAACTGCGTGTGGGTTATCTGAGGAACTTCCTAAATATCAATGCAAATGATGAGACAAGAGATAACTGAGCATCATGAACCTAAATTCATGGTTCCCATCTGCAGCCAGTAGCTGTGTGATCTTGGCCAGCTCACTTTCTCTCTCCTACTCTCAAGTTCCTAATGGCCAAAATAGAGGGATCATATCAGGCTGGTGATCTGGTCACATCTTTTGGGGCAACTCCAAACGGTGGATTGGTCATTTCAACCCATGTCAAGTCCCAGCTACATGTATAAAGACACAAATGGGTTATAAGTAAATGGGTGGGGAAAGATACAATCTGCAAACGCTACTGAGGAAACTGGATTATTTGTAGGAGAGACAGACATTAGACTTTGGACTAAGATATATTTCCAGATAAAAAGCAAAGTACTTCAGAATGATATAAAGAGTCAGCTTATAAAAACAACATACAGATCTTAAACGCATGCGTGCCTAATAACAATTTTAAAACACTGGTGGAACTAAAAGAAGAAACAGATGGATCTACAGATACAGTTGGAGATTAACGCTCCTCTCTCAGTAACTGACACACAAAGACAGAAAAATCAGCTACACAGAAGAGTGGTACAACACTATCAACCGACTTGATCTAATTGACGTGTCTAGAACATCACACAATTGGCAGAACACACATTTAGCTTCACACGGGTCATTCACAGAGATATAACGGCTAAGAATTTTTCACAATTAAGGAAAACAACATGGATTTGCAGATTCTAGAAGCCCAAGGAGTCCTGGGAAAAGTCAATAACAAACCCATAGCTAGATATTTATAAGAAAACTATAGAACATTAAAGATAAAGATCTTAAAAGCAGCTAAAAAGACACACACGCACAAAACCCTCAGATCACCTAAAAGGGAACACTAATTAGACTAAACAGAAGAAGTCTTTCCAGAAAGAATGGAAGCCAGAATACACGCCAAATAATATGAATAATATGTTCAAATAATATGCTCAAAGGTCTGAGAGAAAATAGCTGTCAATTAGAATAGAAATATGTCTGCAGCAGATGTCTCAAGAACAAAGGGAAAAGTCTCAGTTAAACCAAAATATACAGTTTACTACCACAAACCTTCCTTTAAAAAATCTTCTAAAATATGTAATTATGGAAGAAGAATTATACCAGAAGATCTAAATGCAAGTACTAAATGGTGAGCTGTAAAGTGATAAATATGTGGATGAATCTAGACAACTATTGATTGCATAAATTAATGGCGATTTGGGACTTAAAAGATAAATACCTTCAAATACCGAATAATAATAGTACATAAGCCATGCACAGATAGTCAGAATTTAAGCATCCTAAGGTCTCCATTTTGCTAAGGAGAGGAGTAAGATTGATTGACTTTAGACTGCCCTCAAATAAAAATATACATGGCAAAATGTCAAGTTCAAGAATAAAAATAGATTATATAATTTTCAAACCAGTAGAGAAAGCAATATAATAAAAAATAGCTAAGACGAGGCAAGAGAGAAGTCACAAGCAGCATACAAAAACTGGAAAAGAAAAACAGAAATAAATTTTAAAATAACAGTAATCACAACTAAGATCAGTCAGCTAAATTTCCCATTTAAAAGATAAGACGATGGACTAAAAATCCTGTTCTGTGCTATGAGAGAATACACCTAAATAGAATAAAAATTATAGGAAAAAGAATGGAAAAGGATATACCAGAAAAATGCTAAAAGAAAGCTGAGGAGTTTGTATCCATGTCATCCAAAAGAAGATTTAGGTCAAAGAGTGTCATTCGGGATAAGGAAGATCACATAATGATAAAAGTCTGTTACAAAGATCAGCTAATAGTCTAAACTCTATGACAATTGAGAAGAAATAGGAAATTGACCGACATAGCCTTAGGGTTTGACGCAGCTCTCAATAACTGAGAGCTAAAGCCGACAAAAAAGACACACAAAATTTGAACAATGCAAATAAGTTGCTTGGTTTAACTACGAGTGAATTTACATCCTTCCGAAGCCTTGCAATAAGACATTTGTGAACACTCACCCACTGCTAGGACAATTTCAAAGAATTGTCATGATATAATCCATATTCTTGGATCACAGTGTAACAGTGTGATTCACATTAGAAAACACCTAAAAAATTCTCATATGGGAAAGTTTATGAACAAGTAGGTAAGGAGTAGTTGTCCTTCTTCTCACCTTAAAAACTGTTTGTTTTCTCTCCCCAGTTCTAAAATTGATGTAGAATCTGAATTTAAGAAGAGAGGAGACTTGAACTTAGGGAAGATGATTGAGTCCCAGAAGCTCATGGATGGGGTTGAGGGCAGGAGAAAACAGAGGGACAGGGAAATCAGGAGGTTTTTGTTGTTTGTTTTTTTTTTTTTTTTTTTTTTTTTGAGACAGAGTCTCACTCTGTCACCCGGGCTAGAGTGCCGTGGCGTCAGCCTAGCTCACAGCAACCTCTAACTCCTGGGCTCAAGCAATCCTCCTGCCTCAGCCTCTTGAGTAGCTGGGACTACAGGCATGCGCCACCATGCCCGGCTGATTTTTTCTGTATATATTTTTTAGTTGGCCGATTAATTTCTATTTTTAGTTGGGGGGGGGGGGTCTCGCTCTTGCTCAGGCTGGTTTCGAACTCCTGACCTCGAGCGATCCGCCTGCCTCAGCCTCCCAGAAATCAGGAGGTTTGATTTGTGCAAGGAGTTCAATTGTCCTTTGGGGCGAGCAAGGTAACTAGGCACACATGGCTGCTATAAGCAGGTGGGTCCGTGGGGAGTGCAGGGAGACACGAGGCGGGGGGCAAGCTGGGGGACTCAGGCCACAGGCAATGAGCGGCATGGATATTAACCAGCTGAACTGCCTGCTAGGCTCCGCAGGTGTTAGAAGGTGACGAGTGGAGACTTCAGGGTTACTTGGTTTTGGAGGGGCGGTGCCTTGAGCTCTATGGTGAATGAGAGAATAAGACCTGCCAAGAAAGATGCATGACCTCATTCATCCCTTCTCCCTTAGAAGAGTGAGTGTGGCAGAACGAACCTCCTCTCTGCATTCGTTTTACTCTAGCTCTTAAGCTCCATAACCACTATCTCAATAAAGCCAGGACCTAAGCATAAAGATTGAGTTTTTAGAGTATTAACATCAAAGCAGAAACTTCCGCACCAAATCTCTAGGCATATTAATGTACATTCATTCACCCAGAACCCAGTGCATATTCACTCAGAGCACAATTACAACTCTGAAATATTCGCATTAGAGATAAGACACAGGAGAATTAAGCTACCAAGGTCTTTCTTAAAAAAAAAAAAAAAGTTGATTATTAATTTAAAGCCAGTTTTAAAAGCTTACAAGCAATAAAAGTAAACACCACAAACTTCACCTCCCAGTCGCCCCCCAAAATACTTTAATGCACAATCGTTCTAAACTGTCTTAGGGAATAAAGCTACCATTACCAAATACACACACACACACACACACACACACATACATACACATACACACACACACACACACATAAGCAGATAACAGGAGCGCCATTTTGTTTAGAATATTTGCAAATATTCAGACTCAAATAAAAATGCTGTGGAGAGAAAAACCCATAATAAAACACTCTCAAAAATATGTTGGTTGATACGCTGAATATTTTAATAGTTGGATGGGATATTGGTTTGCTAAACCATTTGCTATTTTCACTCAGTGCCCGTCAGCCACCACTGATGATGTTTGCTGCAAAAAGAATGCCATCAGTAGAGCCAAAAGCGCGAACATTCTTGGCCCCTGCTCCCTGTACCCAGTCTGGCAAACCACGCCCCAGTTCCCATGAGGTGACGCAAAGCCGTGGCCACAGGTGCACGCCTGTGCTATCGGCAAGATGCGAGATCGCAGAGGCTCTCAGCAGAACTCTCCATAGCATTTGCTCTTTGATCAACTCTGCCTTATTTTTTTTTAATCCCAGGATCTACACTGTCCATAGAGTAATAACTACTCCCCGAGAACCCCTCACACCGGGGTCAGTAAACTGCAGGGCACAGACCACACTAGGCCTGCAACTTACATTCCTCCATGAAGTTTTACTGGAACACAGCCTTGCCATCATTTATGTATCGTCTACAGCAGTTTTCTTTCTACAAAGTGAGTCAAGAGTTGATGAGACCATATGGCCCGCAAAGCTTAAAATATTTACTATTTAGACCTTTACAGAAAAAGGGTTTTTCAACCCCTGCTTTATACTCCTGGGCTATGAAAATGGAATAGGAGGAAACTTTGCAGTGAGAGATGAAGGCATTCCTCAGCCTATCTTTGCACTTTTGTGCAAGTAGCCACCCTCGCAGTGGAAAAGATAGGTACCACATGTTACCGTGTTTCCCCGAAAACAAGACAGGGTCTTATATTTACTTTTTCCTCAAGAAGACACCCTAGGGCTTATTTTCAGGACATGTGTTATTTTTTTAAGTACGGTACAGCCACCTACATTGATTCAAATAGAGTGAAGTCGTCTTCTTCTAGAACATCATCGTCACTCTCCAGACCCCGAATCCCATCCTGACTGTCTTGCGACTCTGTTTCCTTTAGAACCATCGGCCCCGATCTCTCCTGTCGAGCACTGGAGCTGTCACGGGGCGGATGAGAAGGGCTGCTCGTGTTCTCTCCCGCTCCGCGACGACACGCGTGGGTTGTGCAGACGCGCTGCGCAGCCACGCCCGGCACCAGGGCTGATTTTCGGGGTGGGGCTGCTATCGCGCACATGCTCAGACATCCTGCTGGGCTTGTTTTATGGGTAGGGCTTATTTTCAGGGAAACGTGGTATTTGTTAGTGCAATACTGGATGCTACATGGAATTGGTCAAAAAGAGTCTGACCTAGAAAATGGGTCACGGCGCATCTCTTGGGAGCCCAGGACAAACGTCAGTAAGTGACCGCAATACAGACTTTCCCTCTAGGTCCAGATGTCAGCTCAGAATCCTCCCCAATGCAGTGTGATGAACTGAGGGTAGCATAAAAGATGAAATTTTTTTTTGTTATCTTTGGTCTAATGAATTGTTATGCAAGGGCTTTAAACCATTCTCCTTTAATCTGTTGACTGAAATCGGTCTCCCACTAGCTTCTACCGTCCTGGGGCTAGTTTGGACCTTTAAGCTAGCCTTATTAAGTCTCGCTCTTCTCTAAGTCTTGCCGACATGGGGGGGCGGGGGGAGAGGGAGAAAGTAAAAACTGAAGGAAAAAGGGTAAGTGACTAGAAGGGTTGATGCGGAAGGGTAGGCGATTATGATGGAAGTTACACTTTCAGAACATGATTTCCTGTTTGTGCAGAAGTTTTTTGTTTGTTTTATTTTGTGTGTGTGTGCTTTTTACCAACAAAAGCGGCAGGGGTTACTAATGTGGCCAACACTGGACACTCCAGAAGTTGTAGCCCTCAATGGAACGCTAGCCAGTTATGGGTCCCTGCGGTGGGGCTGTCTTTCCTAAAGCTTACACCGCACCCGTCTGAGAGCAAGGCCTGCTTCCTGCCTTCCTGAAGCCCTTGGACCCCAATGTTGGGCGAGCAAGGCTCCCCAAGCACACCCCCTGCCTCAAATAGGTGTGCCACACAGGTGCCTGCTGGTGGGGCCTGACTCCCTGCCTGTCTCTGTGATCGGCTCGCTATGCCTACTCCAGTAGCCTAAGCACCTGCTTGGGACTTCTCTTCACTGCTTTTGACTTTGGAGAAGTTCCTAGGCTGGGCGCAGTGGCTCACACCTATCATCCTAGCACTCTGGGAGGCCAAGGTGGGAGGATCAAACCAGCCTGAGCAAGAGTGAGACCCTGTCTTTACTATAAATAAATTAATTGGCCAACTAAAAATATATATATAAAAAAATTAGACGGGCATGGTGGCACATGCCTGTAGTCCCAGGTACTTGGGAGGCTGAGGCAGGAGGATGGCTCAAGCCCAGGAGTTGGAGGTTGCTGTGAGCTAGGCTGACGCCATGGCACTCTAGCCCGGGCAACAGAGTGAGACTCTGTCTCAAAAAAAAAAAAAAAAAAAAAAACCTTAAATGGAAATGACCCTTCATTTCACCCTCAGTTTCCCTATTTGTCAAAGGAGATGGTAATGCCCACTTCATGAGTTTGCAGAGAAGATCAAGATGATATAAAAGGCAAGCTCTCCCATGAGGCCTCGAAAGGGAAGAAGAAAGCCCTGGGATAGGGAGCTGCTAGGTCTGGTGCAGGGTAAACAGGTGGCAGGGAAGTGGCTGAGGGTGGAGAGCGAGAACCAAATTGTAGCTAGGAACCAATTACAGACAGGAACCAAGTTCAGCTAGGAACCAATCACAGCTAGGCACTGTTCCCTGGTGGGAGCGTACACAGTGAAAAGCTCCCAGCAACCTTTAACTGACCTGGACCAGCTCATTACCATCTAATTAGTGTGGCGTGGGTGGGGCCTTGTGAAGGATTCTGGGGAAGATGCCTGGGGAGAAAGGGAAACTAGTACCGTGTTTCCCCGAAAATAAGCCCTCCCCATGAAACAAGCCCAGCAGGATGTCTAAGCATGTGTGCAATAGCAGCCCCACCCCGAAAATCAGCCCTGGTGCCGGGCGTGGCTGCGCAGCGTCTGCACAACCCATGCGTGTCGTCGCGGAGCGGGAAAGAACACGAGCAGCCCTTCTCATCCGCCCCGTGACAGCTCCAGTGCTCGACAGGAGAGATCAGGGCTGGTGGCTCTAAAGGAAACAGAGTCGCAAGACATTCGGGATGGGATTCGGGGTTTGGAGAGTGAGGATGATGTTCCAGAAGAAGACGACTTCACTCTATTTGAATCAATGTAGACGGTTGCACCGTACTTTAAAAAAATCACACATCCCCTGAAAATAAGCCCTAGGGTGTCTTCTTGAGGAAAAACAAAGACCCTGTCTTATTTTCCGGGAAACACAGTAGGTGACCCATCTGCACCAGTATGCATTCTTGACACTGGGAAGCAAAGCAGGGGGCCAGGGAACATCCAGGTGACCCTAACAGAAGGAGCAGGGACAGCCCCAAAACTGTGGTGTAGCGCTGGCCAGCACGCTGGCTCTGCCTTGCTGTGGTCAGGGAAGGCACAGACGACACCACTGTGTCCCACTGACATCACACCTGGGAAGATGCTCGGGAAGATGAGAGGCACGTATGGATCCGAGAACCATTTTCCCAGAGAAGCCAATTCTTACTTGGAGCTCCTTTGGCTTCTGCACGTATTGTTCTTACTCCGAACCCAGAAAGGCGCTCACCTTGACTGACTACCTGGAATAACAAGGTCATGACCCACATCTTAACGACTGAGGATTTCTGCATTGTAAACGCCCACCCCAGCAGGGCCGGCTGGGGTCCCTCCCTCAGCTCCCTCAAGGAGGAAGAGGTGCAGCCGCTTCCTTCATTCCTATCTCCATTCCAGCCGGGCTGCCTGAGCGCTTACTACCTGCCAGCCACGTCGCTAAGCTCTCGATATGTGTCGTTTCATTCAACCTTTCCTATACATAGCCCTAGCGTGGAAGAATTCATTTTATACCTTTTCTGCAGTGGAGACTGAGCCATAGATAGATTAAAACGTCGCCAAGTTCACTCAGCTAGGAAGTGCCAACGACTCTGGGCCATTAAACGCAGGCAGTCTTCTTCAGACCCGATGTCTCTAGCTGTTGTAGCAGCTGCTCTGTGCTTGGGAGAGGTTTTGCCTACCTTGATTCCCCGAAAATAAGACGGGGTCTTATATTTATTTTTCCTCGAGAAGACACCCTAGGGCTTATTTTCAGGGCATGTGTTATTTTTTTTAAGTACGGTACAACCATCTGCATTGATTCAAATAGAGTGAAGTCGTCTTCTTCTGGAACATCATCATCGCTCTCCAAACCCGGAATCCCATCCCGAATGTCTTGCGACTCTGTTTCCTTTAGAACCATCGGCCCTGATCTCTCCTGTCGAGCACTGGAGCTGTCACGGGGCGGATGAGAAGGGCTGCTCGTGTCCTTTCCCGCTCCGCGACGACACGCATGGGTCGTGCAGATGCACTGCGCAGCCACACCCGGCACTAGGGCTGATTTTCGGGGTGGGGCTGCTATGGCGCACGTGCTCAGACATCCTGCTGGGGCTTGTTTTATGGGGAGGGCTTATTTTCGGGGAAACACGGTATGTAAGCATGGCCGTCCCTATCCCAAGTCACCAACGTTTGTTCCTGGCCATTGTAAACATTTCTAAGTGACCCTCACAGTCTTCCTCACTAAATCTAGACTTGTCATGTGGGCTCCAGGGAGTCACTACAATTGCTAGAAGTTAACATCTGAGATGACACTTGCTCCCATTCTTGCTCTGTTGGATAAATGTGAGAGGTTCATCTTTATTGCATCTAGTGTTGCCTTTGAAAGAGGCAAAGACGGCCGTTGACAGTACGTGCAGTTAACAACATTCGGTATTAGAGGCCTTTGAAAACAGACACCTGCCTAGGAAATGCAAATATTATCACAGTCAAGTAGCCAAGACTATTACTTGGATTTTTTCACTGTGTCAGGAAAGCCAAACCTTCTACCTTATTCAAATCATGCCACAATGTCTTCGAAATCACTAGAGCTCATAGAATTTATTTGCTTGAATTTTATCTTCTCAGGAATGAGAAAAGGCATGGGTTAAAACAATGGGGTTGAAATATTCTATGAGTCAACTGCATTTAACATCAGAGGGGTGAGCCGACAAGGCAAGAAATCTAGTGAACCGGTTATAAGTCACCTTTCCCCAGATAATTGAAAATGAGTTAATGCACAGGTGGGCTAGGCTAAAATTAGCATAAAAGAAAAACATTTTTTTCTGTTGATATAATTTGCATTCCTTTGTAATCAGCGAAATGACATATCAGACAAGAGGCCTACCTGTGGCGAGGCAATCTTTAATCCTGGTCTTCTATTAATCATCCCTCTGTAATATAATAAAGCTGTTTCTGTCGTGATAGCATCGAATGTAAATAGTTCCAATTACTGGTAATTCTCAGTTGTTTTGCAGAAAGACTGGTGTGGTAT
Organism: Mirza zaza; assembly: GCA_008750895.1. NCBI lineage: Eukaryota > Metazoa > Chordata > Mammalia > Primates > Cheirogaleidae > Mirza > Mirza zaza. Next base: position 28,913 of record VSMD01061718.1, on the reverse strand, counting down.
GATCCATGGGCTTTGTAAGGAAACAAAATAATACAAGGAAGTAACTGAGTTTTTCATCTCGGTTGAAACTTTTCTGGAGATTTCTCTCGCCCCGTATTTACTTTCCTTGGATTATTTCTAAAAAGCTGAAGCAACACAGAAGCAGACCCTTGGGAGCAAAAATATCCTCTAGTTTATAAAGTGGAGGGTGATTTTAATAGGCTGAAAGTGGGCAAGCAAGTCGTGCTGTTAATTTCCCACAGGCATTTTCCAACTTTTTACCCATCAGAGTGTGAGGCCTTTGAATAAAAAGGTTCTGTTTGAACCAGAACATTGTTGTCGCTCCGGTGGCACATGAGAGAGAAATAAAAAATATTTCCCACGGTGACAGTGAGCTACAAAGGCAGGGAACAAACATCACACCTGTCTGGCATGATGGTATGCTTTTCTCAAATGTTCCCCCAAATTTCATCGGCGTTTAGGCCTTCTGGCACTCTTAGAAAATAAACGGTCACTATCGTTTCCAATGCTCCTTGAGATGAAGTTCTCCAAAGGGAGATGATACCTGGGACTCCAGAGAAAGGCCCTTATCCAGGTTGGAGGGCTCAGAGGAGGGTGACGAAACGAGACACTGTTTACCACTCTTTCACCATGGCAGACATGACTAATCGATCTCAGTGCTCACTCACACTGAGCCCTGTTTAACCCTCTCTCACGTTAATCCTCGGGGCAGCCATTAGCAATGGATTGTAGTCGAAGCAGGACGTGGAAGACATGTGTCATTTCTTCTCTCCAATTCGAACAGCTATGCAGAGACAATGACATTCCTATTGCTCTATTTGAACCACTTCTTTGTTGGAAGGCACTCAAAAGGCTGCCCACCTTCCTACCTGTCCCTGCCCCATCTCCTCTTTAAGAAATAATTAAAACCAACTATAGATGGGCACGCTTGAAGCTCTGACTCGAGTGGGGAGGGAGGCATGGGCAGTATAAGTAACCTTAACACTTGTACCCCCATAATAAGCTAAAATTAAAAAATTAATAAAAATAAATAAAATATTTTTTAAGCCAGTGGGTAAAAGAATAACTAAAAAAATAAAACCAACTGGCGAAGTTCAAGGCAAGGGGAATCTGAAATTTGCTCCCAGTGTCCAGGACGGAAGATATTTTGTAAGATTTTTTTTTAAGCTCTGCTGATTTCCCTTAATGGGTTATTTTTGCAACCCCGTCTCCAATAGTAACAATAAACGTGGAACTAAACCTTTTTTGTTATTTGAAGCATCCACCCTTTGTTCCAACTTTTCATTAAAATGATTTATCTTAGCAAAACTGCAAGATTGAAAGCACGGTGTTTTGGTGGCACACAAATGGTGCTATGGCGAGGAACTTGGACTCTGCCCTGAAAACACAGCCCCAAGGAGCCAGAGGTGGACGGAAGCAAAAGAGTAGCCCAAACCAGCCTCAGCTAGCACCTGCCGCTGACCGTGTCTCTCCTACAAGCCAGGTCGGAGCACCCTGTGTCGTCTTGAGGGAAAAAAGAAGGCGCATTCTGCTACCTTGCCCCGATCTAAATCCATTATTCCTGCAGGGCACACGTGATGAGAGGTGACACGACCCCACGGGACCCCCCACCCCCGTCCACTTATCCGCCCAGCTGCATAGAATAGGAGCGGGCAAGCTGCATTGGGAACTGTGTTTTCCTTTTTTTTTTTTTTTGTCACAGAGTGACCACAAGGCCAAGTATTCATAGCATGTGCAATTGCGCTTCATTCTGACCGAACCGACCAGCAAATGTGCTCTCTGCTCTGGGAAGAGAGGCTGAAACAACGCTTCCCCATCCAGGTATCCTATTTTTGAAACTCATATTTTCATCCGAGGTTTCAATCGCTGTCCATCACGTAACCTCCCTGGTCTCTTGATTCACGGGGTCGTGTGTGCCACACAACTATTTTGAAGTCTCTGCCTGGTTCATCCTTGCCACCTAGATCTAGATAGAGTTTTTCATGACAGAGCTAACTAGGCTTCCAACGATCACCATGTCACTCCATAGAAAGTGCTTTAGGCAAGGGCAAGGGCTGAGGAAGACCAGTTAAGAGACAGAAGTGGGCTTGCATTGGCATGCTGAAAGCATGAATTTTTTTTTTAATATTGTCTTAAAATTTAATGCAAACTTTGCATTTTGGCATGCTGTGCATTCTTGTTTGCTTTAGCATTTAAAAAATATTCCCAATCATTTACTAGTGCGAACCCCATTAATAGAGCAGCAAACTGTCATTGCTCCTGGAGCAATGGACATCGATCTCCCTACTTGAGCCCCGTTTTGTTCCAGAGAGCAAGGTGACAACCCCCACACACAGGGTCATAACTGGCCTGGGCCCACTGAGGCAACTCTGATTTCTGATACGTGATGGTCCCTCCACCCAGCGATGAAATTTGACCAAATTCTGGCAACTGAGAGTGAAGTGGAATCTTTAGGGAGAGAATTCTTTTTTCCTTTTTTTGAGTCAGAGTCTCGCTCTGTCGCCCAGGCTAGAGTGCCATGGCGTCAGCCTAGCTCACAGCAATCTCCAACTCCTGGGCTCAAGCAATCCTCCTGCCTCAACCTCCTTCCAGAGTAGCTGGGACTACAGGCATGCGCCACCATGCCCGGATAATTTTTTCTATATATTTTTAGTTGTCCAGCTAATTTCTTTCTATTTATAGTAGAGACAGGGGTCTTGCTTTTGCTCAGGCTGGTCTTGAACTCCTGACCTCCAGCGATCCTCCCGCCTCGGCCTCCCGAAGTGCTGGGATGACAGGCGTGAGCCACCGCGCCCAGCCTAGGGAGGGAATTCTTGAAAGCTTTTGCTCCTCTTCAAAAGGGGACCAAGGCAGCTGTCAGGGCTCAACAAGCTGCCCCCTTCTTCCCACCTCGCACACAGCCTGGGTCCCTGAGAACACTTAGCATGCTAATGAGGAACAGAAAGAATCTGCGGCCCCTAAAAGCAAGAAAGGCCCAATGCTAGAGATCTTGCTATGCAAGCGAATTAAACCCCTATTTGTTTAGACCACTGTTTTTGCGAGTAAACCCAGTCCTGACTGACACACCAGGGTCCTCAAACTTTTTAAACAGGGGGCCAGTTCACTGTCCCTCTAGACCATTGGAGGGCTGGATTATAGTTAAAAAAAAAACTATGAACAAATTCCCATGCACACTGCACATATCTTATTTTGAAGTAAAAAAACAAATGGGCAAAAACACCCGGGCGTGGCCGGCGGGCCATCATTTGAGGGCGCCTGTGCACTCACCCTCAAGTAGAAGGCATTCCACCTGAGCTGCATCTAACTTTATATCCTGGGCGTTCCCGAATTCCCCGGGGAACAGGAGTCCAGACCTCCAGGAGCGGATGCCCCTGAGTTTGAGAAGCACAGCCTTGGGCCAACGCCACCCTTTTCAAATGATCACACTCTACCCCTTCCAGGCCCAGATTCTTGTTCTTTGCTTACTTTCAAGGAGGGAGCCGTTTGAACGCTAAAGTCTACAAAGAATGAGGAGAGGGAGTCCTGTTTATCCTGTGTGCCCGGGTCTATCTTGACCCTCTGGTTGGGAGTGACAATGACATTCTCTCATGCACAAAGACATCTGAACTGCGCGAAAGGCAGTACACCAGCTCGAAGGATGTCTGCTCTTCTTGGAGAGTTTTTTCCGTTTGTCTCCTTGAGGAATAAGGTGCTTTTTTTTTTCAAGAGCCCCTCCAGTCGTCCGAGGCACCAGCTTTCAGTTTTTGATACGTGTCACTCGAGAGGGGATGGAGCGAGGGAGGCCTTTGCTGCGTGTCTCTCTACGGTCTCTCTGCGCCTCTCTGCCTGTCTCTCTACGGTCTCTCTACGGTCTCTCTGTGCCTCTCATATCGGCACTCTGCCCACACTGGCAGTCCCCAACGCCCACGCCGCTGGCCCGCACAGGCTCCTTCTCCGACAGCTATTTACGAGCAGACCCTGGCTCCTCCCGGACTCCCAGCAGTGAATCTCTCTCTGGTCTCTAAAGGCAGAAGCACGGCCATTTAGGAAGAAATGGACTGTCTGTGTGATACATGCAAAAATGCTGCTGCTCTGTGTGATTTATCAGACGAGTGTGAGAGGGGGGTAAAAACTATTCCATTAATTTCATTTCCCTTTCAGTGGTCATGCGGGCTTAGCTGCCTTGCAAATTATCTCCTCGCTCTCTCAGGAGAGAGATTCGCAAAACTGCAGAGTGGCCGGCTGTGTTCAGGCAGCAGCGATGGAATCGCACTTGTGAAGCTAGTTCCCTGGCTCTCCTAGCCCCAGCCGCTTATAATAATAATTTTGGGGCAGTGGAAGGAAGTTGTTTGGAGCCTTCTCTGATTCTACATATCCCCAAGTCTAATAACTGTGTCATTATGCCTTCCCACTAATTATACTTCACTCGTTCATATTTAAGTCCATCTGTTCCTTCGAGGGGCTCAGTAATGTCTGTACTTGGAAACTCTAATATCCTGATTAGGTTTTCATATCAGGAAAGCTCTTTTTAAATGCCTGTGGTGCATTATCAAAACCCAGGTTTGTAAACTGGACAATTTAGAAGGAATCATTTTAAGTTCATATCAATTCTGCCAATTCCCAAAGATGTCTTCAAGCCAAAAACTCCTCATCCCATCACAAGTTCGAGCTCTGGTTTAGAACGACTGGCAGAGAACCAGGTTGCACTGAGAAAACAGGTGATAACATTAGCTTAAATTTATTGGGTTCTTACCATAAGCCCAGCACAGTTCCAAGACAGCCACAAACATCACCTCCCTTCAGCATCTGCACAATTCATTATGGTAGAGATGGTTATTAGTATCTCTATTATGTGAATAATAATAACTAAGAATTTAAGTTAATTGCTTAAAATCACACACCTGGTAAACAGTAGCACCTGGATTAGCACCCAGAGTTCAGATCCAGAGTCTAGACTTTTTAACTGTTGAACATCTTTAAGGAAAGAGATGCTTTGAAATTTATCAATTATTAGTCCTATGTTTTCTGTGGTTATTCTAAGGAACAGACAGCATTAGCAGTGGAATAAATATTGTCAGTGGTCGACCCTGCACCCTCCTTTCTTCCCTTTTTCCTTTCGAAATAATTATTTTTGTTCAGGTATCTACTCTGTTCCCGTAACTAATTCCATCTGCATCTCCAGAAGAGGTCCTTGGTTAATCGAAGCCAATCGGGACACTCTTATCATCCTTGAGGGTGATTGAATATCAGCATTGAGCCAATCTGCTCTCGGAATTCTCTGGTCACCATCACTGGTCCCGGAGTATTCTCAACTCGTAAGTCAGAACAGTGAGACCGAAGGGAAGATATTCATCCTACATTTAGGGAAGCAGATTAGCTCCCTGCCTCTAGAACAGGCGTCCTCAAACTACGGCCCTCGGGCCACATGCGGCCAGCCAAGGACAGTTATCCGGCCCTGACTTTGCCGCCGCTGCCTGTCCTGCTCAGCAGCCGACTCTTCCAGGGCCCACAGTGCGCATGTGTGGAAAGTGCGCTGCTCTCTCCAACGGTCTGAGGGACAGTGAACTGTCCCCTGTTTTAAAAGTTTGAGGACCCCTGCTATAAAGCATTTAGCAGAATGCCTGACACAAGTTATCATTTAATAAATGTTTCCTGTTACCACATTGTTATTACTAGTAGTAGTCATATTAATCTTTTCATCTTCCACAGTGCATGGTATAACATCCATTCAGTATACAGCAGACACTAAATTGATAATCTTAATTGAACAATAAAGTGGTGAGCCGGATCAGCACAGTTTGTTTTCATAAATCCACATTGCGACTTGATATGACCAATAAATAGACTTTTATGCAACACGCAGCAGAGGTACTGCAAAGCCACTCAGTCCTTGAGATTCCTCAGGGACGTAAACATAAACAGAGAGCATTCTCCCCTCTGCTCCAGGAGAGCAAGTTCAAATGCACAAAAAGATGGGCTAGACATCTTTCTTCTCCTTTGATGCACTCAAGACATGTTTAAAGGGGTCTACTTTCACTTTAAAGTATAAAAGGGGTATACTTTAAGCTGCACTTAGAGGTTCCCTGTGGATAGTGGCTTGGGGAGCAAGGGCAGACCACTCTACATCTCTCACCTGGCCACCCTGTGTACCGCACCAAAGCCAGACTGATAAACCGAACCGGACTAAGTCTCTCCTCTGCTAAAATATCCTTGAAAGCTTTCCAGATCCTGCCCTAAAATGTGGTTGGCAAGGTCATGTGAGGCTCACGCCAACCTCTCCCAGCACATCATCCCAGCAGGGCAAACTCTACCAGAGCCTCCCGTGATTCCTCTGATACTTGCTGCCCACAGTGACGGCTTTGCCACGGACCCTTCTCACCCCTGTGCTTTTCCCTGGTAAATATCAGCTCACCTTCCAAGATTCAGCTGAACCTCCACCACAAAGACTCCCCTCCATCCCAACCCCAATCAGGTAAAACTGCCCACTTCCTCTTGTGCATCCCCCTGAGAAGCTCGGCCTTGAACTTATTCGTGTTTCCCCGAAAATAAGGCAGGGTCTTATATTTATGTTTCCTCAAGAAGACACCCTAGGGCTTATTTTCAGGGGATGTGTTATTATTTTTTTGTAAGTACGGTGCAACCATCTACATTGATTCAAATAGAGTGAAGTCGTCTTCTTCTGGAACATCGTCCTCACTCTCCAAACCCCGAATCCCATCCTGAATGTCTTGCGACTCTGTTTCCTTTAGAACCACCGGCCCCGATCTCTCCTGTCGAGCACTGGAGCTGTCACGGGGCGGATGAGAAGGGCTGCTCGTGTCCTTTCCCGCTCCGCGACGACACGCATGGGTTGTGCAGATGCGCTGCGCAGCCACGCCCGGCACCAGGGCTGATTTTCGGGGTAGGGCTGCTATTGCGCACGTGCTTAGACATCTGCTGGGGCTTATTTTATGGGGAGGGCTTGTGTTCGGGGAAACACAGTATCTGTTGAATAAATCCATGGCAGGTACAGCTAACTCTGCAAGATCCGCAAATAAGGGAGTGGAGCAAGCAGGACGGCGGGGACTTGGAAAACAGGTTGCCCTCAGGTGGCTATGCACCCGCCCCCAACTGAGGGAGGAACCCCCAACTACCTGGGGGCCCTAATTCCAAAGCAAACACATTCTACATCCCCTATGCAAGCTAGATGCCAGGGTAATTTCTGACTCTAAATTATTTTTTACGCTGTATTAATTTATTTCCACATATTTACATGTGTTTTTTTAAGAAAAAAACAACTTTAAATGTACATGTAGGACACTATGAGAACAAATAAAGACATCAACATTTATCTTCTTTACAGTTGGAAAACTAATGAAATAACTGCAAAGCACCCCCTCCATGAGATACCTTTATAAGCAAATGCAAACCAACATTTATTATGGAACCAGGGATTTTAAGAGGAGAAGCGGAAAAACCTTTTAAATCAAATCTGGCACTCTTGCATCCGACTCAACCCCTAGGGTCAGGGGTCCTCAAACTTTTTAAACAGAGGGCCAGCTCACTGTCCCTCAGACCGTTGGAGAGAGCGGCGCACATCCCACACATGCGCGCTGTGGGCCCGGGACGAGTCGGCTGCTAAGCAGGACAGGCAGCAGTGGCAAAGACACCCAGCGGGCCGGATCAATGTCCACGGCGGCCGCATGTGGCCCTCGGGCCGCAGTTTGAGGACCCCTGCCTAGAGGAGCAACTTGATATATTATGGATAAGGAGGCAGAGCCGTGCGGAGGCTCATTCAGAAGCTACTGGAAGCTCTGAGATCACTTCAAGACCCACTGTGTTAACACAGAAAAAAATACTAGGGATGTGAAACCGCAGGAGCCAGGTGAAGACAGGTGAGCTTCTTCTCAGTTGGCTAGGGGGATTGGGCTCCAGTGAACAAACCAGCCTTCTTGGCACCAGACTTCCCCTCTTTTCCATTCTCCTTTCTCAACTTCCTGCTCTCTTTGGCATGTAAGGTTGATAAGAGCGTGGCAACCCAAGAGATGGTTTGTGTTCAAATTCTAGCTCCGCAATGCGGTATCTGTGCAGCTGTGAGTGAGTTGCTTCTCACATGTAAACCAGGAATGTTTCTTAGCCGATAATGGTTGTTATAAACATAAAATGACATAATCTGTGTACGTGGAGTACAATCTGCATAATTCTTTTTTTTTTTTTTTGAGACAGAGTCTCACTTTGTTGCCCAGGCTAGAGTGAGTGCCGTGGCGTCAGCCTAGCTCACAGCAACCTCAGACTCCTGGGCTCAAGCAATCCTCCTGCCTCAGCCTCCCAAGTAGCTGGGACTACAGGCATGTGCCACCATGCCCGGCTCATTTTTTCTATATATATTAGTTGGCCAATTAATTTCTTTCTATTTATAGTAGAGACGGGTCTCGCTCTTGCTCAGGCTGGTTTTGAACTCCTGACCTTGAGCGATCCGCCCCTCTCGGCCTCCCAGCATGCTAGGATTACAGGCATGAGCCACCGCGCCCGGCCTGTTCTGCATAATTTTTATTATTCACTTTCCTAATGTTCATGTTGCTATGTCGTATCATAAACAAACATTTAATGTTCTGGCAGCATTCCGTCAAGGAGTTTGGTGTATCCAGGGAGACACATAGTTAGTACATGGGCGAGGGAATTACAGAGGATGTAAGGTAAGATAAACAGCATCTATTGCAAACATACCTTGTGCCAGACACTACTGAGTTTCTAGAAATGACAAAAACAGCATTTCAAGATAAGCATCGTTATTATGCCCACTTTTTCAAAAGTGGACATCAAAGCTCAGAGATATGAAGTTATTTACCCAACTAGAAAAATGGCAGAGTTACCTTTGAACTCAAGTCTACTCTACCTGACCCCAAATCTCATCATCTTTCTATTGCTTAAAAGGCAAAACATGGGCCGGGCGCGGTGGCTCACGCCTGTAATCCTAGCACTCTGGGAGGCTGAGGGGGGCGGATCGCTCAAGGTCAGAGTTTGAAACCAGCCAGAGCAAGAGTTAGACTCCGTCTCTACTATAAATAGAAAGAAATCAATTGGACAACTAAAAATATATAGAAAAAAAGTTAGCCAGGCATGGTGGTGCATGCCTGTAGTCCCAACTACCTCAGAGGCTGAGGCAAGAGGATCGCTTGAGCCCAGGAGTTTGAGGTTGCTGTGAGCTAGGCTGACGCCACGGCACTCTAGCCCGGGCAACAGAGTGAGACTCTGTCTCAAAAAATACAAACAGAGAGAAGAGACATCCTACATGGGATTTTGGAGGATGTATTGGGGAAAGTTTCTGAGACGCGTCTACATGTAGAACGATCAAGGGAACGTAAGTTAAAGATCTCACTCAGTCTATGATCTTACCATTAACACAGAATCACGGGCAGCAATTCCAATTAACAACTTCAGAAGGTCTGAGAAGGCAATAATGCTTCCTGGATACAAGCAATTTGCGCCTACTCGTAGTACTCAACTGTAAGAGAGGTAGAAGGAAACCCAAAAGAATCTTAATTTTTTTCATATGGTCTCTTTGGTTCTTTCACAAAATATATCAAGCATAAAATTATTTCAAAAATGTTTTTACTCGTACTCTTTGGCATCCTTGTTTGCCTGGGTGCTCACAGTGTGTTCTTGAGTGATTCAGGAAGGGTCTTGGGTGTGAGCGGGGTCAAAAAGGGAGGAAACGTTGAGAGGTAGGGAGGTCTTGGAACACCCAGCTGGGGAAGGTGGACTTGGTTCTGAAAATTTCTGTGAGACGTTGCCAGTTTGTTAGCAGAAAGAGGCTAGACAAAGGCAAAGATGAACCTTAGAAGTATTCCTGGAACAGTGGTGTGAGCGAAAGATCGAAAGAGAGAGATATTGAAAGAGATGGATTTGACAGACATCAAGAAACAGACGTTGGCAGGGCTCGGTGACTGATGGATTCTGGCTGGAGAAGGAAGAGTGATGGGTGTGAACACTTGAATGAACGGCACCAATGAGAGGTATAGATTTATTCATAAAACTCAGAGCTCAGGGTTCGTGGCAGATCACTTTTGTTATTTAAGAGGTTATTGGCTCAGTATGAAGTCACCCTGAAAGGTAGAAAATTAAACACACTTTCTCCAAGGAGAAAGTGGAAAGCTGGGAAATAAGATAATTGAACATAGATGTGGAGGGAAAAGAAGAGCTTTTTATAAAATTAGTATTAAAAGAAGAATCAAATCATTGGAAATATTGTTCGTTGTTCAATGTGATTTAAAACACATTTAATTCAGCGAAGCAAAAACCATACATCCATTTAAAGATTTAATGAAGATTTTTTTTTCTTACTTTAAACTGGCTGTTTCAGTGTAAAATAAAAATGTGTTTTTTTTTGTTTTTTTTTGTTTTTTTTTTTTTCCCTTTGTGAGCATTGCCTGGAGGATCGTGTTAAATTCCTATAAATTAAAACTTGTGTATAACCTTTTATATCTTCATGGAGAGCTTAAGGCCCTGAGAACATTACTTTTAAATTAGGAGAAGATTATACACGGGCCCATTCATCTTTTACAATTCCATTCCGTTATCATTGTTCTGAGGTTGTTTCTCATCTCTACTTTTGGAACAGTGCAATGACGTGCCCAGACATCTTTTGGGTGACCTTCCCAGCCACATGCATGTTTCCTGAGAACTACTTTCCCCTGCACAGAATAAGTTAGCCCAGCCCTAGACAGACCCCATGACAGCACCTCTTGCCCATAGCGGATTGGGCCAGAGGTAGCCAGATGACTCAGGCTGAGCCGATCAGATGGTTACTCCTGATATTTGGGCACTCGGATCAGGAAAGACTGCAGCATTTGGCTGTGGAAAGAGAACTTGTCAAAAGATAGGAGTTTGTTGACCAAGGGCACCGTGTTGAGGGTAGTTGTGATGGCTCATCTATCTGTAAGTGAAGCACAATCAGGAAGCCTTTCTTTCCTCTTCTGGAAATAAATGTGAAAAAGAGAGAGGGAGAGACGGAGAACTTGTGGATCCAGTGGCAGGTGGAGAATAAAAAGGCTTTGGCTGCTGGCAGCATCGTGCTGCACTGCAGGAGACCTCCGTGCCTACCCTCGTCTTCTACCCTTGAATTCTACCAGAGATTCCTGAACCATATAACCAACATCGGGACACCAGACCCAGGCAGTGCAATTTAGCGAAGAAAGTTTTTGCAACCATGTAAGGTAATTATGCTGGATTTTGAGGGCTGTGTTTGGGGCTATTCAGGTCTGGATAAGCACTTGCGCCCTTTCCTTTAGCAGCCCTGCTCAGATTTGCTGACGCCCCCGCCCCTCTGAAATTCTAGTGCTCGTGCCCTGCACTGGGACATTTGCCACGCCTTCCTAGAGTTCACGCCTACTGGTGACAAAGTGCCTCCTATGCATTAATTAGCTTGGACCTTTCTAATAACAAGAATGATTTTATGAGCAAGGAGCAGAAATGGAATAATTGCTTTTGTAGGACAGGCAACAAACATTCCGGTGTGAAATCATTACTCGCCTTGTCAGAAAACAGCAAGTGGACAATGCAAAAATATTCCTCATGTTAGCTCCTTTTATATATCCACATTTATGGCTAACGTATCACCCAATGGATATCATTAAGCCACCCATAAAAGAGATAGTATCCTCTATTTTTATCTATTTATACATAAACTGCCTCTCTCTGGCAATGCCCTTAGCAATTTACGGGCCTTCGTGGAATCACAGAATCGGTTAATGACTCCGGAAGGCTCTTGCCAAGAGTTATGCAACATTTCTACCTTTTTTGAAACCAAGCTGACAAAGTCAATCCTTAGAACGGTATTAGGTTATGAGTGTATGTTGCATATCCATGATTGTGTTTTTATTCTCTACCATTTAAAATTCTCCAACAAGGCCGGGTGTGGTGGCTCACGCCTGTAATCCCAGCACTCTGGGAGGCCGAGGCAGGCAGATTGCTCGAGGTCAGGAGTTCGAAACCAGCCTGAGCAAGAGCAAGACCCCATCTCTACTAGAAATAGAAAGAAATTAATTGGCCAACTGATATATATAGAGAAAAAATTAGCTGGGCATGGTGGCGCATGCCTGTAGTCCCAGCTACTCGGGAGGCTGAAGTAGGAGGATCACTTGAGCCCAGGAGTTTGAGGTTGCTGTGCGCTAGGCTGATGCCACGGCACTCTAGCCTGGGCGACAGAATGAAACTGTCTCGAAAAAATAAAATAACAATAATATTCTCCAACAAATACTATTATTATTGTCCTTGACATTAAAACTTAGGGGAAGATCCTTGAAAGAGATGTCCCCATTATTTCAGCTCTCCTGGTTTGGATAGCCTGGTGGTTAAATAATCTTTCTAATATCCCAAGATGCATAATGCATCAAGCTCTTCGACTGCCAAAGCAGCGTCGGAGACAGATGGGACGGGCAACGGCGGGAGGCAGCGGCCACGGCCCCCTCGCGGTGCTGGCTGGCGGGCATGGTGAACTGGCATCAGCGTCATTTGAGCTCCGCACAAAACACCTTGGATTGAGAATTGGAGGATCTGAGGAAGAATCCTTAAGCCCAGTAAAGCTGCTCATCCGAAACATTGGAGCCAAGGCAGGTCCAGGGCCAACAGAGCCCAGCCTATGCTACCGTGTTTCCCCGAAAACAAGCCCTACCCATGAAATAAGCCCCAGCAGGATGTCCGAGCACGTGCACAATAGCAGCCCCGCCCCGAAAATCAGCCCTGGTGCCGGGCGTGGCTGCGCAGCGCGTCTACACAACCCATGCGTGTCGTTGCGGAGCGGGAAAGAACACGAGCAGCCCTTCTCATCCGCCCCGTGACAGCTCCAGTGCTCGACAGAGGAGATCGGGGCGGTGGTTCTAAAGGAAACAGAGTCGCAAGACATTCAGGATGGGATTCGGGGTTTGGAGAGTGAGGATGATGTTTTAGAAGAAGACGACTTCAGTCTATTTGAATCAATGTAGATGGTTGTACTGTACTTAAAAAAAAAATAACACATCCCCTGAAAATAAGGCCTAGGGTGTCTTCTTGAGGAAAGATAAACATAGACCCCGTCTTGTTTTCGGGGAAGCGCGGTGCCTACCCTCCGCTCACACCCTCCAGGTCTTTGCCCGGACTATCAGATGTGGCACGTAGATCGTCTGGTTGCATGGCCTTTGCCAAATCCAACATACCACACCCTGTCCCCGTGCTGGACGGCGGGGTCCGACTGGAGTCTGAGAAGACAGTGCATACGGCAGGTCTCCTGGCTACCTGAGATCGAACAGATATGCTGTAAAAGCCAAAGAAGTGGAAAAGGAACGAGAGAGGAGGGATGAGAAACAAGAGCAGAAAGGACGAGCAGAAGGAAGGGGCTGAGGAGGGAGGGAGAGTGAGGATGAGGAGAGAGGAACGTTGGCAGGGGCAGATCTGACCGATGGCATGGGAGGAGAGAAGGGAAAGCGATGGGGTGGAGAACAGGGAAGACAGAAGAGAGGAGAAAGAAGGAAGGCGGAGAGATGGCAAGAGTAAAGGAGGGAGGTAAAGCAGTTTAACAAAATAACTAATGTGAAGGAGGAAGGAGGAAACAAGCAAAAAGAGAGAAGGAGGAGAGGAAAGACAGAAAAGGAAAGGAGAGAAAAAGGAAACTGAGCAGCCTATCAGGAAAGCATCACGTGTGCTGCTCTAGATACCGCCGAAACTGACCGGAGGAGTAGAGAAGGGGGAACGTATCCCAGGCTCTCTGACCTGCACATGCAGGTTGACCCAAGAGCAACACCTGTCAGCCCTAGGCAATTTTGAAAAAGAGAGAGAAAGTGCCTACTTAGTGATAGAAGAGTGGGCAGAGAACAAATGTGTCATCGATCCTTGCACCTGTGTTCCCAGGTGACATGCTGGGACATGCTCGCCACAGTGGCCCCACCTCACAACCGAGGATTCATCTACTTACTCATTCCCGTGTCTGCCCTCAATTCAGTCACCTGATGCATGAGCCATTCCTCCCTTGTCCATTCCCCAAACATCGCAGCAACCAACTGACTTCCTGTTGGCGTATTTTATGCGGAGACACGCTTGCAGAGGAGTGGGATCATTGTTGGATTAATTCCTTTTCTTTTTTTTGAGACAGAGTCTCACTCTGTTGTCTGGGATAGAGTGCCGTGGCGTCAGCCTTGCTCACAGCAGCCTCAGACTCCTGGGCTCAAGTAATCCTCCTGCCTCAGCCTCCCGAGTAGCTGGGACTATAGGCACGTGTCACCACGCCCGGCTCATTTTGTTTTCCATATATTTTTAGTTGTCCAATTAATTTCTTTCTATTTATAGTAGAGACGGGGTCTCGCTCTTGCTCAGGCTGGTCTCGAACTCCCGACCTTGAGCGATCCGCCCGCCTCGGCCTCCCAGAGTGCTGGGATGACAGGCGTGAGCCGCCGTGCCCGGCCTGTTGGATTAATTCTTAACTTACTTAGTAAGGAAAAGGTTAGTCATAATCAGCACCTAGAACGTCCTTATAACCAAGACTCATGCATGAACACAAGGTCGTTATCTTTGCTATCTTATCATAGCTCTTGGCTCATAAACCAAGTCATTTGTTCTCGTTTTCTAGGTGAGGACAGGGGTGTTGGCATCCCACCCAGATTCCTTTATGGGGTGGGTGCACTCAGCCCCAGCTGCCGTGCGATGGACCTCAGCTGTCCTCTCCTCAGTAGCATCCCTGGCCAAAGTGGAGCCCTCTCGTCTGAGAGACTGTCCCTGTCCTCACAGCCTGCAGTCACTCACTGACTGCAGGCCTGGGGACGCAGAGGCTCGACCCCTGGCCTCAGGGTGGGCTGAGCCTGTGGGGGATTCTCCTTCCACAGCTCCTCAGAGGACTGAGCTAAGGCTAGACTTGTCCTGAGGTCGCATCTTTGCCCGGCTTTTTCTTGCTTTCCCCTTCTCTCAAACACACTCATCAAAAAGCCACTTGCACGAGATTCTCTATTTTAAGCTCTGCCTCTGGGGGGAATCTGAACTAAGACAGTGAGATGGCCTGTCAATCAAACTGCACGCCTAGAGGCGGGAGATTCCGGAAATACCCACCGCCGTCATACGAACGATAGGGACCTGCCAAGCCATGCATATGTCCATGAAACGAGATTTTATGAATTGCTGCTGCCTCGATTTAATTCTAACCAAAATACTTGAGCTGGGAGCTCCGTGCAGACCCAAGCAAGGGTTAACCTATCTAGAAGCTCATCTGCATACTTGGTTGTCAAAGAAGGCTGTCATGAATGCTTCCTTCACTCAATTCCTTATTTGCTCAGGTTGGAAAATCCTGCACTCACCATGGCAATAATATGAATGCATAACCCCTGGCTTGAGTAGGAGAGCAAAATAACTCAAATGACTTAATATAACTCTTGCAGTGGCAACGAAACCCTTTCCTCAGCATTGTACCATTTACTGACTGCATTTTATTTCTGCTTCAGTGAGAAGCTGTCAAGTACTCTGAGCATTTCACAAATTCACTTTACCCTCCTGACTACACTTTGCCATAAATTAATTACCACGAGTGCATAATATTTATTTCTGCCCAAGGCGGTCTGCCTGGTATGCCTTATTAGCATGCATTGAAGAATGTAAACATAAAGGCTAGAGTTAACAGGAGGAAAAAAATCTCGTTTATGCCTTCACATCTCCAATGACTAAGCTTAAAAATAATTTTCTATTTTCTTTCTTTGTTGAGTTCGGCAGCCACTTCACACCTTCAGGTTGGTCATAGAAGACCAATGCAGCTTCTATGTCATTCAAGCTATGGTACCCATTGGCCACATGTAAAGTAAAACATGGCGGATGTTGGATCGATTGGAAACCAGTGACCCAGCCGTTTTGACAGGGAAACAGCCTAGACCAGGCGTCCTCAGACTACGGCCTGCGGGCTACGTGCGGGCCGCCCAGCACATTTATCCGGCCCTCCGGGTGTTTTTGCCACCGCTGCCTGTCCTGCTTAGCAGCCGACTTGTCCCGGGCCCACAGTGCGCACTCCCCAACTGTCTGAGGGACAGTGGACTGGCCCCTGTTTAAAAAGTTCGAGGACCCCTGGTCTAGACAGTTATATCACATGTCTAATTTTTTTTTAATCTGATTCATTTTTATATCCCTAATAAAACCATCCAGAGTAGCTTGCAAATAACAAGGTATCATTCAATGCTTCTTGAAAGGATGAATAAAAACAAATCAAAAGCAACTCTGGATTTATGGCTTAAACAACTGGGTGCATGCAAGTTTTACCTCTTTTTTTTGGTCTTTTCCTAAAAGAACCATTTATTTGGCCATCTTGGTTCTATCTCCCCTTTCCTCCCCTACCTCTGTCTTCCAGAAGTTTTCTTTTCAATTAAAGGGGACAGCATACTCCTTCTAAAATGTATATTTCATTAGATTCTCATATAGTTTCTCTCGATTTTCTCCACCTATAATACCTGCTAAAGTCCGGGAAAAAAAAAGTTAAGCATAATCAGCAAAGAATCTTCAATAGATCCCTAGGGAAAGAGGGAATAACTACAGTAGTCGCTTGATAGCCGAAGTCTCGCTTTTGCTGTTTTGGTCAACCATGGTTTGATAATAGGGGAGTAGAACACAAAATAAGATATTTTGAGAGAGCCAGAGAGAGAGAGAGAGAGAGAGCGCGCAGAAGATACCACAGTTACATAACTTTTATTACAGCACATTGTTATAACTGTTCTGTTTTATTATCAGTTGTTGTTAATCTCTTACTGTGCCTAATTTATAAATGGAGCTTTATCGTAGATACGTGCGTAGAAGAAAACACTTAGTATACACAGTACAGGGCTTAGTCCTATCTGGATTTCAGGTTTCCACTGAGAGTGTTGGAATGTGCCCGCCATAAAGGGGGACAAATGTATAAATACTCCTATGCTACCATTTTTGTCCCTGTCTTACTTAACAGGACATAGACCTATTCATTGAAGACGTATTGTGCTTCTCAGACTTTAACGTATGACAGAATCGCCTAGAAAGTGCAAGAAAACACTGATTTCTGGGCCCAGCTCCAGGGTTTCTGACTTAGCAGGTCTAGGACAGAGCTCAAGAATTTGTGGTTCCAGCAAGTTCCCAGGTGATGGTGATGGTGATGGATGGATGGTCTCAAGAACTCCACTTTGAGAACCTTGAGAAATACCATCAAGATTGTATGGATAAGTGCCCGAAACATGCAAAGAGGAAGACGGCATAACTAATATTGTGTTTTTTTTTGAGACGGAGTCTCACTTTGTTGCCTAGGCTAGAGTGAGTGCCGTGGCATCAGTCTAGCTCACAGCAACCTCAAACTCCTAGGCTCAAGCAATCCTCCTGCCTCAGCCTCCCGAGTAGCTGGGACTACAGGCATGTGCCACCATGCCCGGCTAATTTTTTCTATATATATTAGTTGGCCAATTAATTTCTTTCTATTTATAGTAGAGATGGGGTCTCGCTCTTGCTCAGGCTGGTTTCGAACTCCTGACCTCGAGCGATCCTCCCGCCTCGGCCTCCCAGAGTGCTAGGATGACAGGCGTGAGCCACCGCGCACGGCTAATATTTTATGTGTAGATTTATTTACATATATACATGTGTGTAAATCATGGTTTCACTCCCACCGTCATTTCTCACCACGACACTTAGGTAGTAAATTCCTCAACGGTTGGCATGATCGCCAACCTGCCTGTGTGTGTAAAGTGCAGCCCTTCCGAGGGGCGGGACACCTGGGCACCGTGGTAACTTCTCATTACAAGGGAGGGAAACGGATGGGCTAATCAGGAAGTCCCTTCAGCTCCTCCAAGGCTCATCATTCCCATTCCAGGCGTTCAGACAAGCAGCTAATCTGCCAGAAAGATGGGAAATGAACTGGCCGTGGCAATCCATTCCTGCCAGAGGGGCCTTGCGTGGAGAAGAGGACGCTCATGCATTACCATTAAGGACATCCGGGTTGTTCGTTCAGGTGTTTATATCGTAACGCAGTGAGCCTCATTGAGCCTGCTGCTTTTTTTTTTTTCCGTCAGGTAGGGAAAAGCCACAGTAAGATCATCCTACAACTGTGTGCTGCTTTTTATTTTGGGAAGACTTTAATGCATAATATAGTTTTTAAGACTTTAGAGTCACCTGGTACGAGAGGAATGGCTCACCCCAGTTTGCAGATCGCTTTGCTGCAGTCCGGGCTGTGAGGCGCTGGTAGGTCTGAACTTCCACTCACCCATCACCCGGTCCTTTCACTCCGACCAACTGAGCCCCTCGAGACTTTCCGCCCGTTGTCTTTTAACTATTAAGTGCAGCACCTTTTTGATAAAAACGTCCACCGTAAAAGGATTAAGCTGAGGGATATGAACTTGCCCCTTTTTGATGGCTTTTAACCTATGATTCTATATGGTTCAAACCAGGGGTCCTCTAACTTTTTAAACAGGGGGCCAGGTCACTGTCCCTCAGACCATTGGAGGGTGCGCGCTGTGGGCCCGGGACGCGTCAGCTGCTGAGCAGGACAGGCAGCGGTGGCAAAAACACCCGGCGGGCCGGATCAATGTCCTTGGCGGGCTGCATGTGGCCCGTGGGCCGTAGTTTGAGGACGCCTGGTTCAAACTAATAAAGTGACGTCAATTGTATTATTACTTTCCAGGAGACAGAAGGATGTTTTGGAAAGGAAAACAGCCTTGGGGGGCAGAAGTTTGGGGTTCAAATCGGACATGGACTGTAGCACTATACTGTCTGTGAGCCTTAATCTCCACACTGATAAGAGAAGGATGAGTGTAACAATGCCTACATCATCGCATCTTTGAGAGGATGCCTGGAGAGCATCCATTCAGTTAAGATTCATAAAATATCGGCTAGGCGCGGTGGCTCACACCTGTAATCCTAGCACTCTGGGAGGCCGAGGTGGGAGGATCGATCAAGGTCAGGAGTTCCAAACCAGCCTGAGCAAGAGCGAGACCCTGTCTCTACTAAAAATAGAAAGAAATTAGCTGGACAACTAGAAGTATATAGAAAAAACTAGCCAGGCATGGTAGCATGTGCCTGTGATCCCAGCTACTTGGGAGGCTGAGGCAAGAGGATTGCTTGAGCCCAGGAGTTGGAGGTTGCTGTGAGCGAGGCTGATGCCATGGCACTCACTCTAGCCTGGGCAACAGGGTAAGACTCTGTCTCAAAATAAATAAATAAATCAAAAAGATTTATAAAATATCTATCTTCTTCCAGGCACTCTGTGAAGCACTGAAGATACAGGAAGAAACAAGACAGTCTCTGCCCACAGGGAGCACAGTTTAGCAAAAGAGGCACAGCTTTGCAGAACAGTGTGGGATGTCATGGCAAAAGTACAATGGAAAAGAGAGAAGACCATTATCTCACCCTGCCCATGATTAGGGCAGGCTGAGAAGGATTCAGAAGTCTCAGGCAGGAAGACTAGCTAGCTCGGTGGCATCTAGAATCATCTGGAAAGCCTTAGGAAGTCCCAGTCACTGCCCTGGCTGCCCCAGGAATAAGGTGTGTGTTTGGGTTGGTGGAGAGCAACGAGGTGGCCCAGGTTGACCTGCAGGTGAGCAGGCTCGTGAACTGAAAGGACCAATCTGTCCTGGGACCTCATCGCTTTACGTGAATAAATGGCCAAGGGACAGAAAATCGTGGCTTTGTTTCCACTGAAAGTATTTGCAGATGAAAGTACTGACTGAGCCTGACTGAACAGTAGGAAAAGAAACTCTGAAATGGGCACATTCCTCTGTCCATAATCAACTATGTTCTTTTCTTAACCAAAGCTGTTACAGTAACACTCTGGGTCAGGCGTCCTCAAACTTCGGCCCACGGGCCACATGCGGGTGTTTCTGCCCGTTTGTTTTTTTTACTTCAAAATAAATGCAGTGCGCACAGGAATTTATTCATAGTTTTTCTTAAAACTATAGTCTGGCCCTCCAACGGTCTGAGGGACAGTGAACTTGCCCCCCCTGTTTAAAAAGTTTGAGGACCCCTGCTCTGGGGTTTATTTGGGGGGGCGGAAAGTCCCAGCCATATCTCCTTGCTAGATGTGAGCTACGTTTGTTTTGGTGCTAGGCTAAGGCATCAGCACTACCGTGTTTCCCCGAAAATAACACAGGGTCTTATATTTATTTTTCCTCAAGAAGCCACCCTAGGGCTTATTTTCAGGGGATGTGTTATTTTTTTTTTAGGTACGGTACAATCATCTACATTGATTCAAATAGAGTGAAGTCGTCTTCTTCTAGAACATCATCCTCACTCTCCAAACCCCGAATCCCATCCTGACTGTCTTGCGACTCTGTTTCCTTTAGAACCATCGGCCCCGATCTCTCCTGTCGAGCACTGGAGCTGTCATGGGGCGGATGAGAAGGGCTGCTCGTGTTCTTTCCCGCTCCGCAATGACACACATGGGTTGTGTAGACGCGCTGCGCAGCCACGCCCGGCACCAGGGCTGATTTTCGGGGTGGGGCTTCTATTGTGCACATGCTTAGACATCTGCTGGGGCTTATTTTATGGGTAGGGCTTATTTTCGGGGAAACACGGTAGACAGGACGGCACAGGTACTGGGCTGTTCTATTGCAGAATCTCTCGAGGTGAAGTCCCAGCATCCGGTGCTCTGAGCTGAGAATGTCGCCTGTACAAAGACTCACAGTTGGGAGAGTTTGTGGGCACCCAGAGGCTACAAAGCTTTTTCCTCCCTGGTCAGTTCCCGGGGCCAGAGCAGCCGGGCTGCTTCCTTCAATGGCCATACAACGCCTGGGCCAGCCGCAAGATCAGTCTGGAAACTACCAGCAGGAATCCGGAACGACGGGCTTGGTTGGGCCTTCTGCCTGTCTTCATTCTCTGCCTCCTCATGGGCCATGCCCTAGCCAGAGCTGGCACAAACTTTCTAACTACCGGCCAACCTTCATTCGCCTTAATCTGGGGAAAAGCATCGATTTTCCTTTGCAAAACTAGCGCTCTCTCCCCTAATCAGCCTGTATATAATTTGGGTGGGGCTTACTCCAAGTCCAACTACAGGAAAGGAATCATGATCCGGGCCAGGGCGATTATCAGATTCTACCTCCTGGCTACAGGGCTGGTCAGAGAAGGTGAGACAGCACATGATAATGGTCACTTTACTCTCAATTCTGGGACTCTGGCTGGACTTACTGGGAAGGAAGTGCCATCACTCAGTCAGGATGGCTGGGCGACTGTAACCCTAGAACCGCCTAGATGGAGAAAAGCAAGGTTGAGAGGTGAAAGTAGGAAGCTTAGTTCAGATGACATAGCTTGCGTCCCAGGACCCACCTGGGCCTAAAGCCAGCTGGCCCTGGCCTTGCAGTGACAAGCCCAAACGCTACTGTTTTACTGTAGGTTGTTGGATTTGGATTTCAGTCATGTCATGGAGGGAGCTTGACGGGAACATGAAATGCTCTATCTTGAAGGACAGAGCCAATTCACTTAGCAGATCCAAGAAGCAGGACATTTGCCCAGGACTGGAACCGTATAGAGCAACGCTACGCATACTTTCTCTGCAAAGGGCCGGGTAGTAAGTATGTTCGGCTTTGCCGGCCATGCTGCCCTACGGCACCTGCCCAGCTCTGTCTCTGGAGGAGCGGACCTACGGATGCTGAGGTCTGCGGCATCTTGAATCCACTTCCTGTTCTTGCGTGCAGTTGCCTTCCAAGATTCCAGAGCCCTCGCAGCCCTGTCGTAGCTGTGTCTATAGTCGATTAATGGAAAGGCCATGCTCAGGCCCAGGCATTGTTCCAGGAGGAATCCCTACAGCCTTACTGCACTGGAAGACAGCGAGATGTGACCAGCACTGGAGGGGACAGTAGTGAGGGCCAGCCAGTTGGCAGGAGTAGGCAGTGGGACGGGTTTGTGGAATATTTCAGCAGTCGTTGGGGATGTCCAAAGATACCTGCGGAATAAAATCTTCAGAAAGAGCTTTCTGCAGTCAAGCATGGTGGGGCTCCTGTCTTAATGCTGATGTAAAAACAGGGGCGTAACCTTACTCTCAACCCCATTCTCTAACAGAGGCTGATCTGATGGGGTCTGGAGCACTTGGGATATACCGTGTTTCCCCGAAAATAAGCCCTACGCATGAAATAAGCCCTAGCAGGATTTCTAAGCATGTCGCAATAGAAGCCCCACCCTGAAAATCAGCCTTAGTGACGGGTGTGGCTGCGCAGTGCATCTGCACAACCCATGCGTGTCGTCGAGGAGCGGGAAAGAACACGAGCAGCCCTTCTCATCTGCCCCGTGACAGCTCCAGTGCTCTACAGGAGAGATCGGGGCCGGTGGCTCTAAAGGAAACAGAGTCGCAAGACATTCAGGATGGGATTCGGGGTTTGGAGAGCGATGATGATGTTCCAGAAGAAGACGACTTCACTCTATTTGAATCAATGCAGATGGTTGTACCGTACTTAAAAAAAATAACACATTCCCTGAAAATAAGCCCTAGGGTGTCCTCTTGAAGAAAAATAAATATAAGACCCCGTCTTATTTTTGATGTAACACAGTACTTACTGTTATCTTTATCAAATGTTGAGAAGGCAAGCAAACACCATAAGCATGTTTAGACAAGTGGGACCTCACAATATTTCTCCTTTGACTCACAACTGTTTCCAAACGGCACGGTAGCAACTTACATGAAAAATGGCCTCAGGAATCCATAGTGTAGAAAACCAGCCCAGAGCACTGGGGAGAACCAGGAGAGCAGGAACCTAACAAGGGCCCAGGGGGGAGTGTTTTGTACCCAACCATTCAACGAACCAGAGTGTGAAGCAAAATTCCATGGCAGTTAATGGTACTTTCTAAATATCTAATTACTTGGGTTTTGGTTATTAGTTAATGAGCTGGAAACATGGAACAAGACAATATCAGCTCACGAGCAATCACAGCAATTCAAGTAACATGAGCAGGCACACAAGATGCTCGGAGGCCTGCTGCGATAAATAAAAATAAAAGCTCTTCAGTAAAATTTCTGAGGAAAAATAAATGTGCTCCTTTTCCTCCAAAATCATACTAAGGTCACTCAAAATGTCTACTTTTTAATTCTGGGCTTTCTTCTCCTGACTGCAGTCTTTCCAATAGGAGGATTCAAGGGTAAGCAGGTGAGACAGGCAGGTGTCTCTCTCCGATTCCCAGAATCACTGCTACAGACATGCACAGAGCCCCGTGAAAAGAGTGCATGAAAAGGAAATCTTGATACATTTTTTTCTCAATGAGTAAGTTCCGTTCACCATCTGAGATGATAAAGAGGTGGTTTAAATGCCTTTTAGAAGACAAAGAAGATCAAACCGCTGCCCGCAGGAAGCTCATCGCCTTCTAGGACTTATGAATTATTTACGACAAAAACGACAGTGTTTACAATAATAAGAGCAAGTAGGTCCACAGTTTGTAATGGTCCCAGAGATGGCCCCGATGGGAGAGAGGGGACAGGGTGGGTGGCTGGCAGGCCTGCAGAGATGGTGGCTGTGCTCTAGCCGGGTCTGGCGTTGGAATGGGAAGAGCTAAGCGGACAAACCGGAGCTGAAGGCGGCTCTGGTGGGAAAGGAATGGACAAAGGCACATAGAGAGCGGGGCAGATCTGAACTGTTTACGCTGCTGGCATGCAGGGTACAGACAAGACGGGGCTTGAGAATGGGCAGCCGCAGCCAACAGAACCAATGGGAAGTTTTAAGCAAAGCAATAATTAGAATACACTTGTTCTGGTTCTCACTTTACTGTTGTTGGCGTACATGAATGCCTCTGATTTCTGTGTATTGATTTTGTATCCTGAGACTTTATCAAATTCATTTATCAGATCAAGAAGTCTCTTGGTTGAATCCTTGGGGTTTTCTAGGTATAATATCATGTCATCAGCAAAGAGTGAGAGTTTGATCTCTTCTGCTCCCATTTGGACGGCCTTAATTCCGCTCTCTTGTCTGATTGCTGTAGCGAGGACTTCCAGCACTATGTTGAATAGCAGTGGAGACAGAGGGCAACCTTGTCTTGTTCCAGTTCTAAGTGGGAATGCTTTCAGTTTTTCCCCATTCAGTATGATGTTGGCTGTGGGTTTGTCATATATGGCTTGTATCATTTTTAGGTATGTCCCTTCTATGCCTATTTTGTTGAGCGTTCTTATCATAAAAGGGTGTTGAATTTTGTCAAATGCTTTCTCTGCATCTTGTTTTCCAGCGGCGACTGCTGCCTGCAGCTCGTTACTCGGGGGTTAGCAGGAAATGTTTATGAAGACGGGGGTCACCAGATCAAGTCCGTTTAGGCTGAAGAGCGACCTCGAGTCTGTGACCACGGACTGCATTCTCAGCTCTCCCGAGCACGCACCACCCACAAGAGACAGTCCCTGTAGCAGGCGCCTTATTTTTGGTGAGTGTATTGGGAGCGGTCGATGGGTGTCTTGACGGGGTTTGCAAACACGCAGGGACGTGGAGACGGGCCAGGGAACTTGGAGCCAGCTTCTTGTCAGCAAGAGCCAAATTGGGCGTGCTGAGGTTGGAAATGCCATATGGGCAAGAGACGGGAGGTTTTTCCAGCAGTGCCTTCTGGCCCGCACCCTACTTCTCCTTTGACATTTTTCATAGTGTCATCCACGCATAACAAAAAGGGAGAAAGAAAGTCTTGGACTCAAGAATGCCGAGGCCTCTGTGTGTTCTCCCTGTCCCCGACGCAGGGGAAGGCTCGCCACTTGCACACTTCTTCCCGCTGGTCCTGGTACCCTTTGACCCGCCCAGCCCGCCACCAACGAGCTATTGACACTGGCACAAGGAGCAGAGCCCCGTTGCCATTTCTGCATCAGAGCAGCGCCGCAGAGCGGCTTGTTGGCACTAGCTTTCGGGGGACAGGATCCCAGTGGCGTGCCACTCGGGCGGTGGCCTGTGTTTGGTGGCGGGCTTTTAGAAGGCTGAGAGCCAGTCTTCGCAGAGGCGAGGCAAACGTCAGAAGGTCCTCGTAGGAACAATCAAAGAACAGACGTCCACAAGGCAGAGCTCAAGAGTCAAAAGACACACACTGTCCCTTCCCGCTTGGAATTGCCTTCCGCTGCCCAACTCGGCAAATCTGTGTGTGTGTCCATCTCGTTCCGGATTGGAAATTTCTTTTCTCACTCGACTTCCTCGTGGGAATGTAGTCACAACTTTGATTGCTCCTGACAGACCCCTAGACTTTTCTGGCCTGGCACCTCCTCCTACCGTCTATGGCAATCTTACGGGTACGGTGGGTACAGTGTATACCCTACAAAAATGCCTATTAGTTCAGCTCATCCTACGACTGGCACGGCAGATGCCCCCATCCATATTTTTCACCTTGAATTGACATCAGAGGACTGAAAAACAATGGAATTTGGCCACCAAATTCCACCAGGTCATTAAATAACCACCAGGTTATTTAAGTCAAAGGCTAAACGTGTAATCAGGGCTCCAAGAGCCAGGAACAAGGAAACTTTTGAAATCATTCCTTAAGCAGAAAACCTTTCCTATTTTTCTGCTGTGGGAGGGTCCAGTACTTTTGCCAACACACAGCCAGCCCGAAGTCTTGGATGAAAGCCCGAATTCGCCATCTCTGGCAGCTCTCAGTACTCACTAAATGAATAGAATTGGTGAAGCAAAATGCTATTGGAATCCGGTTTTTTTAATCATTTAAACCTGTATGTGCTATGCAGCCAGTTGTGACCTAGGTCTGAAAGAAACAGTGTAGTTTGGAATTAAAAAAAATTGTTCTACGAAGAAAGATCTGGGTTTTATTTTTTGTTATTTATCGGAGTGGGGGCCGGGGCTTGTATTTCGGTTCTGTGTAAGCTCGGTCAAGATACTTAGCCTCTTGTATTGTCAGAGTTATTCATTTGTAAGTTCTTTGAAAGCTTGCTGTGGGATAAGACAGGACGTTTATTGTGGCTGGAATAACGATTGTCACACACAACGAACGCTAAAATAAATAAAATCAGCAGTACTCATTTTGAAAATTATTAATCAAATAACGTATGTCTACATATCGTCTTTCAATCTTTGCCACGGCCCTAAGAAGGAGGCTTTCTTATTATTTCCACTTGACAAATGGTAAGATTAAGGCCCAAAGAAGTTCCCTGACTGGCCCAAGGTCATGCAGAGAGAAAGGGGCAGAGGGAGCCGGGATTCGAACCCAGATTGGCCTGATGCTGTAGCCCATGTAGCTCCCTACGCCCACAACTAGGAAAAGCACCTGCAAGGGCAGCTCTGACCTGCTCAGCTTATCGAGGTGGTAGGGATACACTTCCAAACGGTGAATGGCTTTTTGGCAAACGCCTGTATATCCCACCTTCCCTGGAGATAGTAGGCAAAAGCTGTAGGAGTGTGGAGCTTTCCAGAAAGCTCTTTAAAGGGGGCTCACTCAGTGGGACACATCACACCAGTTCTCCAGCCCCTCCCTCCCTTCTACTGCCAGAACATGAATGTGATGGCCGGAGCCACAGTGGCCATCTCACGACTATGGGGCACACCCTTGAGGATGGAGGTCATAGTAAGGACGAAGAAGCAGAAAGAGAGAATAGGCCTGGGTACTTGATACAGGGGCACATTAGCCCTAGAATGCCAATCACCGGGCATCTTATACCTGGGAGAAAAAACAACCTCTTGCCTTATGTAAGCCGTTGCTATTATTATTTTTCCCTCATATATGGTTGAACTTAAATCTCAACTACTACAGGCCTCCATTATATTTTTCATTTTTATATTTCTCAGACTCAAGGATATAGTGGTATGGAGACACCAATCATATTTTAAAATTTATAAACCCTAACTGAATCAGACAAGGTACCAAAAAGAATAGCTAAGGAAGATCAGAATGACAGCAGAATTCACTATTGCTTTTGTCACAGGAAAATTGCAAAACAAAAAAGAAAGGAAAAGCAAATATTCATTATTCTGCTTTGGAGTAACCCAAATATCCATCATTCTGCCCACAAGAGGAAGAGACTCCCAGAGACTGAAGCTTCTGGAATAAAATCTCATATCTATCTGCTCAGAGACCTATACTCAAAGACCCTATACTACTTGACCTAATCTTTTTGGACATTGCAAATAAATGAATAAAAATAGTCTGTTGATCTTCACATTTTTGCAAGGACAACAGAGATACCGTATTTCCCCTAAAATAAGCTCTACCCATGAAATAAGCCCCAGCAGGATGTCCGAGCACGTGCGCAATAGCAGCCCCACCCCGAAAATCAGCCCTAGTGCCGGGCGTGGCTGCGCAGCGCGTCTGCACAACCCGTGCGTGTCGTCGAGGAGCGGGAAAGAACACGAGCAGCCCTTCTCATCCACCCCATCTTGATAGCTGCTGTCCCAGAGGTGACAGGAAAGGTGCGGGCAGCCCCACCAACAAGGTCGGCTCCCCCCGTCATGTCCCGGCCATCCTGTGCATGCTGCAAGCTGAGGCTTTGAGGGGAAAATAACACGTCCCCTGAAAATAAGCCCTAGAGTGTTGTGTCTTCTTGAGGAAAAATAAATATAATACCCTGTCTTATTTTCGGGGAAACACGGTAGTAACATCAACAGCCATGACCTTGGCAACAGGGGCCACATATTCAGCGCCCCCTCTGTGCCAGGCAGCGTTCTGAGTCCTTTACATCTGTTTAATGCCTTGAATTTCAGAACAACCCTATGACCACCGCTCTATTTTACTAATCAGAAGACTAACATGCGGAGAGGTTCTGACTTAGGTACGCATAGGAAAGAATTTCAAAGAAATATTGACGGAGCAAACTATTTGAAACCTATCTAATTAGTTTCAATCTTCCAGTCGCTCCTCCAAATCCTCTCTCCACTGCTTTCCTCCCTGCTCTGTCCTGCAAGAGGCTGGCCAGTGTGGGCGGCTCCCAGCGTGGGTTGGCGGCCGGAGCACATCCACGGACCAGTGGCCGGGAGGGAGGACTTCAGGGCATAAACTTCCCAGGAGGCCTCTCCCGTAGAGTTTCCATGAACTTCAACAAAGGGCATGCTCCTTGCTCTCAGGCACCCTCCACACAGCTCTTACTCTCTTTCTTTGCATTTCTTTTCCTCTACGTCTTAGTCACCGTTTTCTTCTATCCCCCATTCGGGCCCAGCCTGTTTCTCGCCCCGGGGTGAATACCCAACCTTTTCCGGTTTCCTTGCACGCTGATCATGACTTTGTAAGGAGGCCCTTTCGAAAATGCCCCTCACACCACACAATTTCTGAGCCACCTGCTTCCTGCCA
This sequence comes from Mirza zaza, assembly GCA_008750895.1. Lineage (NCBI taxonomy): Eukaryota > Metazoa > Chordata > Mammalia > Primates > Cheirogaleidae > Mirza > Mirza zaza. The sequence goes on along the minus strand of VSMD01061718.1, from coordinate 779 downwards.
GGACCCCGATCGGAGCAGGGTCCCCCGATATCTTGGTTGCGGGCAGACTCGGGTAAGAGAAATAAACAAGCCCCCCCACCCCATGCAGCTGGCTGCTGCAGAAAACAGCCCCACGCACGATGCCCTTTTGGAGGATGATCCGGGCGAGTTCCAGGGTTATTACACTCATCAATAAAGATGCTAACGGCCACAGGGAGTCAAGGCTTTCGCCAAGAAGACGTCCCTGTGCCGACCTAAGGTGAAGAATACTTCGCCTCGACGTGAAAGGGGAGAAGCAGCACTTGAGTGACAATAAACAGCAATGAGCCGCAGGCATCCGGCAGGCAGGGAGAGGCAGGCAGGCAGGCCCACCTTGAGGGCGGAGATCGCGGCCAACTGGACGAGAATGTGAACTCACTTTAGGTACCAGCCGCAATCAGGCGGCCTGCAGGGCCCAGAACAGAGAATAGTGGGGAGGGCCACTTAATTCAAACAAACTCTTCAGAACTTGACTTGAGGCAGGCTCAGCACAAAGGCGATCCCTGCAGTACAGTCCGGAGTTTCACCCCACTGCGTTCGCTCATGCTATTAGAGACCTGGACACAGTCACTGTTATAGGTGGCATCTTCAATTAAGCTTGATTTTCTCATTCATTGGTTCATTCATTTCTTCATCCACCCACCCACCCATCCATCCACCCATCCAGCTACCTACCCACCCACCCACCCACCCACCCATCTATCCACCCACCCACCCACCCATCCACCCACCCCCCCAGCTACCCACCCATCCACCCACCC